>JASVEL010005261.1:0-144356 GCA_032618575.1 Nicotiana noctiflora
CAGGTCAGAAAGCTAAGGTCAAAGAACATCGCTTCGGTAAAGGTTCAGTGGCGGGGCCAGCCGGTCGAGGAGGCAACTTGGGAGACCGAGCAGGATATGCGCAGCCAGTACCCTCATCTTTTCACTACTCTAGGTATGTTTTCTATGCTCGTTCGAGGACGAACGAATCTTTAAGTGTGGGAAGATGTAACGACCCGACCGGCCGTTTTAGAAAATTACGCCACAATCCCCAATTTAACTGTTCCCCTAAGTTCTTTTATGCTATTGTGGTTTGCCGGGAGAGTCGGTTCTGAAATTTGGAGTATTTTGGGACACTTAGTCCCTAAATGAGAGCTTTAAAGTTAGAAAATGGCCCGTAGCCGGAACAGTGTTAAGACGATCTCGGAACGGAAATCCGATGGTTCCATTAGCTCCGTTAGGTGATTTCGGGGTTGGGAGCGCGTTCGGAAAGTATTTTGGAGGTTCGTAGCTCAATTAGGCTTGAAATGCCGAAGTTTGAAATTTTGGCGAATCCGAACGATAGGTGAGATTTTGATCCGGGGTCGGAATGGAATTCCGACAATTTTCTGTAGCTTCGTTATGTGATTTTGGATATGTCCGCAAATTTTCAGGTCATTCGGACGTCGTTTGGTCGGGTTTTAGATCGAATGTGCAATTCGGAAAGTTTTAAGAAATTTAGGCTCGAATCCGTTGTAAATTGATAAATTTTTTGTTTATGGACGTGTTTGGATGATTGGAACAAGTTTGAATAAGGTTATAGGAAGTGTTGGTGTTTTTGGTTGAGGTCCCGGGGCCTCGGGTGAGTTTCGGGGTGGTTTCGGACCATTTCTAGGCCATTTTTCACTGCTGGTTTTTGGCTACAGCAGTGTTCTACGCGATCGCGGGGTATTGGTCGCGATCGCGGTGAGTAAAATCTGAGAAAAGAACTAATGAATCGCGATCGCGTAGATGGCTTCGCGATCGCGAAGAGGAAATTTCTGTCGCGCAGGCCCTACTTTGGAAGATCATATCTTTTTATCTAAAAGGAATTTTGAGGTGATTCAAAAACGAAAGTTGTAGCTCATCGTGTCTAGTTTTCAGAAAGCTAAAGAACTCCTCATTTGGAAATATATAGAAAAAGTTATGTACGTTACACTCTATGCTGTCCGAGAAGTATATCTAAAACCCATAAATGGATTTGGAAGCTTGTATCTAGAAATGTATAAGGATTCAGGAAATGATCAAAACATGAAAGTTATAGCCCTATGTGTCTAGTTTCCAGAACATCAAACCATTCGTCATTTGGAGTTGTGTGTAAAGAGTTATGACCATTTTACTGAAGCCTGTCCGGAGGAACTGGAAGCTGTTCACCGCGATCGCGAGGCATTTTCCGCGATCGCGAAGGGTAATTTTTGGCCAAGAATTTGTTCTCCGCGATCGCGAAGCATTTCCCGCGATCGCAGTGAACAAAATACCTAGGCAGAATGTTTAAAAACATTTCATCCGCGAACCAAACCCATTTTTCCACCATTTTTGGTCATTCTTGAGAGCTTTTGGACGAGAATTGAAGGGGTTTTGGCAGAAAGTGATTAGAGGTAAGTCCTATGAACTAAATACATGATTTTATTGAAGAATCATCCTTGAAATTTATGAAAACATAGCAAAATTTTAAGAAATTAGGACTTGGAGCAAAAACTTTAAATTTGGGATTTGAAGGGCCATTTGTGGTCCGATTTGGGAGATTTTTATATGGTTAGACTCGTGAGAGTACGAGGGTTCTGAAAACGTAAAAATATTTCAATTCCGAGCCGATGGATTCAGGGGTATTTTGGTCATTTCACCCACTTTCGCGTCGTAGCTGTAATTTATCATTGTAATTAGTTATTTGCGATGTTATTTATACTGTGTAATTGGTTTGACTAGATTCGGGCCACTCGGAGTCGAATATTCGCGGCAAGAGGGTTGTCTCTTAGCGATTTTGTACCGGAATCGAGGTAAGTGGCTTGTCTAACCTCGTGTGGGGGAACCTTTACCCCTAGGATATTATGTGATAGTTTAAATGCCTTGTACGCGAGGTGACGGGCGTGTACATGCGCTGGTTGTTGTAACTCACTTTACTTGAATTGTTCAATTCGTGATATTCCTGTTCTTAATTTATTAAATTGTGACATTTACCTGGTATTCGTTAGGGAAGCATGATTAGGTAGGATTTATCTGTCTAATTGCCTAATTATCCTACTTGAACTTCTTGATAATTGTTGGCACTAGTCCTCGGTGTAGTTGTAGTTAAGCATATTATATTTTCCATGTGCGTTTTCTTTATTTGTTGTGTTGGTGGACTGCGGGTTCAATTCCCGGAGATCCCAGGGCTGTGGGTTCGATTCCCAGAGACCCGGATTTGCTATTTGTTTGTGGACTGCGGGTTCAATTCCCGGAGATCCCAGGGCTGTGGGTTCGATTCCCAGAGACCCGGAGTGATATTGTTGTAGTTAAGCATATTATATTTCTCTCTGTGTATTCCTTTACTTGCTGTGTTTGTGGACTGCGGGTTCGATTCCCGGAGATCCTGAGATTTATTGAGATGTGGACTGCGGGTTCGATTCCCGGAGATCCCGAGATTTATTGAGATGTGGATTGCGGGTTCGATTCCCGGAGATCCTGAGATTTATTGAGATGTGGACTGTGGGTTCAATTCCCACAGATCCTGGATTTGTTTATTTGAGTTGGTTATTTGTTGTTAGCTTAATCGTAGACGGTTGCAGTAATTTTCATAATGTTGTTATTTCGGAAATTATTATCATTTAAACTGTTTATTTTGTTTTCATCATTATATTATTGTTTCTCAGTAGGGCCCTGACCTACCTCGTCACTACTCCATCGAGGTTAGGCTTGGCACTTACCGAGTACCGCCGTGGTGTACTCATGCTACTCTTCTGCACACTTTTGTTGTGCAGATCCAGGTACATCAGAGCAGGCTCGTACTAGGTGATTCTGCAGCTTTCTGGGAGACTTCGAGGTATGATCTGCTACGTCCGCGGATCCGGAGGCTTCCCTTCTATTCTAGTATTACTAGTGACATTTTTCTTCATTTCGTTGTTAGATACTCTTTACACATAGAGCCACAGTTGTATTTCCCTTTTAGTCCGTGTTACCGTGGGGTTCGGATCTTGGTAGTGTTTATTTATTGTGTGACGGATGTATGTGCCAAGTGGCACGGATTACATATCTTTTATGTTATTTTCCGCTGTTTCTTATTTAAGTAATTATAATTTATAGATTTCGCAACGTGTTAGGCTTACCTAGTCGTGGGGACTGGGTGCCGTCATGACATGTTCACGATTGGTGAACTAGGGTCGTGACACCTCCCGAAGCAAAGGCTCGGTCAAGATCTTTTTAAAAAAATGCTTCACACGGAGTGCTCAAACGGGCAAAAATCGCTCGTATTTGCTCATTATTCTTTGCAGGAAAACTCTTCTCGTTTTCAAGCAAAGAGAGGCAGCTGTGAGCACGTGATTTTTGCCCTACGTGAGAATTACTCCCAAAAATTCAAAATAAAAAAAAAGCTTTTGTGTTGTTTGCAATATTTGTGGATTATATGTTATTTTTCTCTTATTGTTTGCGTTTGTGTGTCCGTGTCTTTTTTTTAAATAAATAAAAATACAAAAAATATATATATTGCATATATAATTCAAGTTTGCAATTGAGATTAATTAAGTTTGTTTTACGAGAATGAAAAATCACAAAAATATGTATTTTTGTCTTTTAATGTCCAAATTGTTTTTAATGTTATTTAATTATATGTGATAATTACTATTAGAAGTTAATTAGTATTTTCGACAAGTTAATTTGGTTTTATGAGTTAATTTAGGATTTTAAGAATTTTAGTTTTTATTTTTAAACGGAGAAAACAAAAGAAAATGAAGCAAAATAGAGTTAAAGGAGTCCAAAATCGGATTGGGCCAATTCCAAATGTTAAATCCGAGCCCAAACTAAAATAAACCCTAAACTCAGCCCAATTCCGCCCAGCCCCATCATTTAATCATAGCCATTGAATTATTATGATCCAACGGTTCAGAATGATTCAGCATTTTAATATACCAAAATTAATCCAAAACCCTAATTCATCTCATCTATCATTCTCCAGAGAAATAATGCCGCCTGCCGCCGCACTCCGCCAGCCGGAAATCGTCTCCGCCGGCGGCAGTGGTCCAAACCGCCCCAAAATTACACCCCAAAATCCCCAAGACCTCCTCAACCCAACCCCTAACACGATTTACCTCGAATCAAACCGGAGTTCTTCGAATCTTCGATCAAAGAATCGAGTCAAAAATCAAATTACCCCATTCAAGCCCAAAATCGCGCATAACCCTCGCCTGACCTCCCCCATAACCAATCTGAGCCTATTTTTGTTCGAATTTGGCCAAAAATCGTCAAACCCCAAATTCGAGCTATAAGAACCCTAAAATTGGAATTGGGGATTTTCTTCATCGGATTTCATGAAATTGAGGTCTAATAGACCTTAATTGATTTGTTTTCACTTGAAAACATTTCAATTAAGGTCCTTTCGACCTCGAATGCCAAAACCCAAGCTGGCCGAATCTCCAATTTCTTTGTTTCAAGGTATTTCTTCTCTTTTTCTGTTCTTATTTACTCATGCTCGTCGGTTTAGTTTAATCGTTTTGTAGTTTTATTTGTTGATTGATTTTGTTTCGGATATTTCTGATTTTCTGTTTTCACTCTTTCAAAGACCTTTTATTTGGTCGATTCAATCTTATGTGTTGTTATTTGATTACGTATGTTGTAGAATACGTATTCGCGTCGATTAACGTCGTCGAATAGTTAGTTTTGTTTGTTTTAGTGCATTGGCCGAGAGTTTGGTTTGATTCACTGATTTCGTCGACTATTGTTTATCGATTATGCGCGTTTGTAATCTACTATACGAATGTCGTCGACTAGTTTTGTAAGATTGCTTGTTAGAACTTTGGGACAGGAATTAGAGTTTGTGAATTGCTCTAAATTCACTGTTGGTTTATAGCTTGTGTGATTTCGAATAGGATCATATTGGATATAGCTGTTTCAGAGTTTGATTTTGAAATTAAAGCTAGTTAATTAGGGTTCAAATGTGTTGCACATGGGAAGGGGTAGTGGATTTCTGTTTTACAGCAGGATAAGCATTACATTTGAGCTGCATATTAGTTTTTAAATAGAAAAAAGGCTGGTCTGGATGATCCTAAGTGGAATGGGCAGTCTTTATAGGCTGGATGAGATCTGAACATGAGAGAAAATTAATTTCCTAATTGGTCTAGTGCTTTAAAGAGCTGAAAAGTGAAAAAAGTGATAATAACATGGGTTTTTCAGTTCTGAAACAATTAAAAAGAGGGCTGTTGGTTTGTTTTTAAAGGCTATAAAAGAAGAGAATACACAGACTTACTGATAGAGGAAAACAGAGAGAGACAGAGAGAAATACAATCACTGAAAAACAGAGATTCACATCCTTGAAAGAGGGATATTTCATACACATTTGGAAACTAAATTTTCCATTGATTTCAACACATCCAGCAGTCTTTTAGTTGGAAACAAAACCTGTTTTGTTTGTTTCAGTTTGAAAACAACATCTAGTTTCTTCACCAAAACGTGTTCTGTTGTTTGTTTCTTTCTTGGTTTTTCTGGATTCTTTGTTTTGGTTTGTCAAATCATCCCTGGAATTGGTGTTTTGGTTGTTGTTTTCCTGGATTTCTGGCCGAGAGTTGCCACTGCTGTTGCTGTTAGTTTGGTTGGTTGGTTGTTGCTGCATACTGTTGCTGACTCCTTTCTTTGCTCGATTTTGAAATCCAGGTACACGTCTTTTGGACTTGTCCACTCTTGTACCAGAAATGAAATGAAGAGCTACTCTTTGAATCCTTTTAGTTGAAGCTATTACATAAATGATCCTATTTAGCTATTTATCAAACTAAAGTCTGTTAGCAAAAAATAGATATTATGTAGCTATTTGTTTAAAGGATTAGAAATGCATATAGTCTTGTATGTCTACTTAGCTCTTGCCTCGGCATGTACGAATTGAAATGAAAATCCGCCGGGCTTGTATTGTTCATCATTGTAAACTTGGATTATTTTGGGACTATTGATTAGAATAGACTTTAGTTTTTTTTATTTATGCTTAATTAGTTTCTATTCTTATTAGTATATGTTCGGGACTCGTGTAAGTCAAAACTAGCCAATTCGGATTGGGATTCCTTTGATATTTTGTAGGTAATTGGTTTAAAGTCAAGTGGTTCAAGCATATTTAAAGTGTTGTTTTGATTAATTTTAGTTATTAACATAAGATGATTGGGATCATTTTCCAGTTTTATTCACTTGATTTTTCTTTGAAATCTATTTGTAATTAAGCAAACAAGATAAGTTAGCCCATGCTTTAGACACCAATGTTAGGTTGATCTTAATCGCACAGTCTTGATTTCGCCAATTAACATCGGATTAAGGATAGTAAAAATCCAAAGTAAACAATCTTACTTTTTATAATGGACCAAGGCGAACTATTTCTATTTCGCGTATTTTGATCAATTTTCCGTTAGTTTATACCTTTTCGTTCAATCTCCGGCATTAAGTCAAACATTTATGAAACAATACATCATTTGGTACGGGTCTTTAATTGGAAATAATTTTAAGGGATATAATGTTAAATAAATTGATTTTTTGGCTTAGTATTACAACGGCTTTAATCAACATAGTTTCAAAGTAAGTAATCCGGATATATTTTTTTATTTATTTACCTATTTGTCAAAAGTCCGAGTCTATGTTGTAATTAGTTTTTCTTTCTGGTACGGTTTCAAATTAATAGAGCGTTTTAATGTTTAATTGGAGCATATAATTTATAAACATGTATAAAATCAGGTATTTTTAGCCATTTATATTAATTGAAGCGACCGTGCTAGAACCACGGGATCCGGGGGTGCCTAACACCTTCCCTCGGGTCAACAGAATTCCTTACTTAGAATTTCTGGTTCGCAGACTTCATTTGGAAAGTCGACAATTTCCTCGATTCGGGATTTAAATAAATCGGTGACTTGGGACACCTTAATTTATTCCAAGTGGCGACTATGAAATAAATAGAATAATCCCGTTTCGAATATTGTCACTTAAATTGGAAATACTCCCTTGTGCTTCTACCCTTCGGGGTAGGGGCGCGCCAAAAGGAGGTGTGACAGGCATTACCCAATCAAAACAACTCAAAATACACCAAAACCCACAAGTTGCCAAAACCCCACTTTCGGTTAGCTTATCGAAAAATAATGAAAGTTATATATTCGGGTTCCTTATCTCAAAACGAGTCCGTGCATATAAAATTTATCGAAATCGGACTCCGTTTGCCCATTCAAATCAAAGGTTTTCTAAAATTTAGGCCTAGGGCTCAAACCCACCTTTAATCTTCCATTTTCAGTGAAATAATAACGGATTTCATGATAAACTAACGAATTAAGGTCAAGAAACTTACCCCCGATGATTTCCCGATGATATCTCAGCGTTTCCCCTTCAATTTCCTCTCTTGGAGCTCAACAATGGCGGTTTTTGTGTGTTAGGTCGCGACTGAAATGTTTCTGGACTTAAATGTCACTGCCAGGCCAATTAACTCTACGCGATCGCAGCACTAGGCTCGCGATCGCGATGCACAAATTCTGGGCGGCCTACTTTTCCTCTACGCGATCGCGTGGTCCTCGACGCGATCGCAGTGAATAACTTAGCGACCGTACGCGATCGCAATGATACGAACGCGATCACGAAGAACAAACTCGGCCGGCTCCCCAAACTACCCTATGTGATCGCATACTACCTCACGCGATCGCGATGCTTCAACTTCCAGACTTACGCGATCGCACGCCTCACCTCGCGATCGCAGAGCTCCGGGCTTTTCCAGTACGCGATCGCATCCTAGGCATCGCGATCGCATCCTAGGCATCGCGATCGCGATGCATTACCACCACACCTTACGCGATCGCATAGGCATCTCCGCGATCGCGGAGAGCAAAATTTCTCTGCAATTATTGCAGCAGAAACAGCAGTGCCTTTGGCACAACTTAATCCGTTTGGACCCCCGAATTCATCCCGAGGCTCCCGGGACCCCAACGAAAACCACCAATATACTCCAAAACAGTATATGAACTTGTTCCAATCATAAAAACACCATCCTAAACATCAAAATCACCAATTACAAAAGGATTCAAGCCTAAGTTTCTTCAAAACTTCCGAAACTAACATTCAATCAAAAACCCAACCAAACGACGTCCAAATGACCTGAACATTTGTGGACATATCCAAAATCACATAACGAAGCTACACAAAATGTCGGAATTCCATTCCGACCCCTGGATCAAAATCTCACCTATCGTTCGGATTCGCCAAAATTTCAAACTTCGACATTTCAAGCCTAATTGAGCTACGGACCTCCAAATTACTTTCCGAACGCGCTCCCAACCCCAAAATCACCTAACGGAGCTAATAGAACCATCGGATTTCCATTCCGAGGTCGTCTTAACACTGTGTTCCGGCTACGGACCATTTTCTAACTTTAAAGCTCTCATTTAGGGACTAAGTGTCCCAAAATGCTCCAAATTTCAGAACCGACTCTCCCGGCAAACCACAATAGCATAAATGAACTTGGGGAAACAGTTAAATTGGGGATCGGGGCGTAATTTTTATAAAACGACCGGCCGGGTCGTTACAAGAACCAGCTATAACCAATCTCAATTCAGACTTTAGCATTTCTAACAACACCATAACTAACTCATGATTGACTTTCACAAAATAACAAACTAAGCCTTGCTTATCAACACAAGTTTACTTGCGATTTCATCCATAGTATTAGTCAAGAACCCAACAATATTAATTTAGGACTCACGGTCATGTTTGACACTGACGTACAGATACTCGTCACCCTGCCTAAACGTCATACTCCACAGGAATCACATAACAATTACGACTCAACTCCTAATCCCTCAAGCTAAGGTTAAACTAAACACTTACCTCAACTTCCACGGCCAAATCAATCCACAACAACTGCTTTCCCTCTTGAATTCGGCTCTAACACAATCCAATCTATGCAATAACAACTTTATAATATCAATATGTGCTAAACAAATCAAACCCAATGTCTAATTATAGATTTCCATTCTTTCTTCCCAAAACCTCAAAATTGACCCCGTGCCTGCTTGGTCAAAACACGAGGTTCAGACCAAATTTATTTTTCTCATTCGTCCACGAGCCCAAATATATAATTTATTTTCAAATTCGACCCCAAAATAAGGTCTAAATCAAGAAAATTCAAAAAACCCTAACTCTACCCATTTCCCTCAATCTCTGCCCTAAATTACATGTTTTAAGCTTATGAATTCAATAGTTTTTGATAGAAAAATGAAGAAAACAAGTTGAAATTACTTACCCAAGAAGTGTTGGTGAAAGAGAGCTTCAATGGCTGCCTAAGGACCTTGGAGAAGAAGGGTTTTGTAAAAACTTATGAAAATCCCGTCACCATTCTATTTTGGAAATTAAAAATATAGCTGGGCAAAATTGCCCTTTGCGTTCGCGGGAAGAGGATCGCGTTCGTGAAGGGTAAACTTATCAGACCATCACGTTTGTAATGGGAAGAGTGCGAACGCAAAGAAGAAAAGCTGGGGGGTCTAGGACTTGGCTTACGCGAACGCATGAAGCCTTACGTGAACGCGATGAAGGAAAACATGCAGAGCTTCACGATCGCGAGAGTCTGCATGAGAACACGAAGAAGAAAATGAGGCTAGGCCCCTCGACGTCAAATAACCCTAGGCATTTGCGAGGGTATTTATATGAACGCACTGAAGGAATAATATAAAGCTTCATGAACGCGGAAGGGGCGTCGCGAACACAAAAAACAAAGGAACCTGCAACTGTTGAAGCCATTTTCTGCAATTTTCCTAATCCTGAAACCATTATGAAACACCTCGAAAATACTCCCGATCCCTCAAGGCTGCTAACCAAGCACATACACTAACTCAACAACATCCCACGAATTTAATAGTGCGATCAAATTGCCAAAATAACATAAAAAACAATGAATCAACCCTCAAAATCGTTAATTTTTCTTCAAACTTCATAAACTTTCAAATTTAGAGTTTTAAATTCGAAACACGTCAAACGACGTCCAATTTCAACCAAACTTAACAGAAATGTCTTAAACCACATATATGACCTATACCGGGGGCCGGAACCAATATACGGGCCCGATACCAACACATTCTAACATTTTTTCTTTTCAATTTTCTTAATAAATTTCAAAAATATAATTTTACTCAAAAATTCATTTCTCGTGCTTGGAACCTCGGAATTCGATTCCGAGCATATGCTTGAATTCAAATTACAGGTCCGGATCTGTTACCCAAACTGTTAACTAAAGTCAAACTTATTTATTTTAATATCAAATTTTAGTATTTTTCACATAAACACATTTAGGCTTTTTGGCTATGCGTCTGGATTGCACACGCAAATTGAGGCGACTAAAAATAAGGTTTTCAAGGCCTTGGAAGCACAAAATGAATAAGAAAATAGGTGATGACCCTTTTGGGTTGTCACAACGACAGAGCACGAGGCTCGAAGAATCAAGTGTTCAAGGAATGTTGGAGACTAATGTGACTGGCCTCGAGATAATACCGTTATGATTTTATAACAGAAGGAGCAAGATTCCCGCCACGTCTCCAAGCATGGCGTAAATCTCGGAATAGATTTGTAAAAATTCGTATTAGCCAGTTAGACAATTGTCCCAGTAAGATTCTTTATTATAAATAGAAATGTACCTTATTTAGGGTTCCTCTATTATATAAAGGGGACCCCCATCATTTGTAAATATCATATAATCATTGGTAAAGAATATACTCTCTTATTTTTTCGCTCACTGTTCATCAAAATTTTCCTTTAGCTTTATTATTCTTGCTTTATTGTTCTTGATTCATCTCGAGATCACTTTGGCTCGAGGTCAATACTGCCTAGCAACACTGATTTGATTTACTCATTTCTTTCATTTATACGTTATATTTCTTGATTATTAATTAGTATTGAATATCACATATCTTTCAAATTATAAATCAAATTTAATTGTTACTCGTATTTTCGAGACAAACACTAATGTAAAACACGAGACAAAAAAAAGGTAGTTACATACTAAATATAATTTTACTGTTCGGAATTAGCAGATATTAATCATATATACCAACCTCTCAACTAACAAATCTCAATAGGCCGATGCGTGCACACACACGTACTTATTTATTTGTTGTTTTACTTAAAAAGCAAGGAAAAACATATATAAAAGAGAAATCATAATGTCTAAAATAAAATTTCAGACGTTTTATCAATAATTTTCTACCCTAATTGTAATTTTTTATTTTTCGTTGTGGATTTGTTGCTTGATTGAGAGCTATCTTCCATTGATTCATCTTCTAATGAGTTAAGCGATTCAACCATGGGGTATCTTCTTCTGATAAGTATCTTGGTTGAGAGACATAGAGGTCCGGAGCCTTCTGGTAAAAAATCATCATATTTCGGGGTTCACACTTTCTCCTTGGTCTCGCCTTTTCTAGGTTTGTTTCTTTGTTGCAAGGGCATCTTTCCTTTCTCAAACCATTTTTACGATATAAAAATCATTTTCTTCTTTTGGTGGTCGGGTGAAAGAGATTGGATTTTGTGAGGTAGATGGAAAGGTCGAAAAGGTATAATCCAATTTATGTGGTGAATATGCTTGTGGAGACATATGGGAGAAGGTAGTTTTTGAAGGGAAAACTGGGGTTATTTGTGGCTCAAAGTGATCATTTCTCAGAAGTTGAATTTGTTCTTTTATGGAAATCGTCTCCCGTTGTTGTTGGAAAAATTACAAAAGTGAAGTTCTTGGTGGCCAAATCTCATATTGTAAATTTTCTAACCTTAGTTCCAAGGCTTTGATTAGTCTTTCATGTTGAGATGATGTCTGTTCCACCTTTTTCTCAATTGTTTTCACTTTGTTCATTATCTTGTTTTGTGCATGGGCCACATTTTTATGGTGTTGCCAATATTATTAAGCACTTTGTTCTGGCATATGGAATTTTCTGATTGCCAGTTCATTGTTGCTTCAATATCACTTGTTGGGGTTTTTTGTCGAGATGGTAGTACTGTATTTTTCTTGGGGATTTTCGGAGCATGACTGATACCCTCTTTTTCAAAAGGTTGTAGTGGAGGAAAATCTTGGGAGTTGCTGGAACTTGAAGGGCTTAACATGAATATTGTGGATATGCAGACTTTTGAGTTAATTGAGTTTTATGTTCAAGTGGCTTTTTCTGATTCTGGGATATGAGGTGATGTTGGTATGGATTTAGGCATGGTTTCACTATCCTCCCAACTAGGGGTGAATTTTTCTGGTAGTTTTGGCCATTCCTGGGGTTTGTAACTAACAAGAAACTCATATTTACCTGGACAGCTTAATGAGCAAATTGAAGGATCTTTATTTTCATATTTGGCTCGGAATTGACTTTCAGTACTATTCCCCTTTTTCTTGTATTTTGGTTTGCACTGGTGATGTTCATAATATTCTCCAATTTGATCTTCTAAACAGTATTGGCAGGTGCAACCGAGATCCCATGTGCAGTGTCCAGTGAAGGAGAATTTGAGCCACCACATTCTTTTTCCTTCTTTGTCAAAATATTGACACCAGTCATGTTCTTCCATGATGCTTTGTATATTCCAGAAGAATTCTCCATCAGGTTCTGGGTATGTATCAGTTGTATCTTTGGGTTATCATTTGGCAAGAAAAGATGGTTTTTTGAGGTTTTTAGAGATAGAAATGGTCAAAACTTATGCAAATATTTTGGCACTTCTTTTGGTAAAAGTTGGTTTACCCGATTGCAGAGATTCCTCTAATTCTTTTAGCTTCTCATAATTTGTGATCCAGGAATCGGGAAGGATATTGACAAGTTAATCTATGAAAATATGTCTAGGTATTGGGGTGCATATGGTGTTTCCTTTGGTAGCATCAGTATTTAAGAGTAAGGAATTTTCTCCTCCGGGTAGACAAAGATCCATGTCATGATTTTGGACTCGTCGTGTCATTTGGTGGTGAAGGATAGCTTGGATGGAGTCTTTGGCTTTTGGGGCTCCCTAGATTTGGACTTGGATTTTTAGGTCTTCGGTTAGGTACGGGTCATAAAGGGACATGTTGAAATTTGGAAAGATGGTTATGAAGACAGTTCTGGTGTTTAGGGTAACTTCGGCAGTACCCAAGTTTACATGTGAGTACTCAAAATATCTTGTATCTAGAAGAGAAAGTCGAGCTACAATAGGTTGACCTTTTCTTCCGTGATATGTTAAAGCAATTCGGATAGCAACAAAATGGTATGGTTAAAAGCATGATCTCTCCATTGTCCGGAAAAATAATCTGGTATTTGAAGGGTGATAAATTGTTCCTCTCGAGTGGCAAAGAATAGGATGCTGGTCAAGCTTTGAGGAAGCAACATATTCTTTTACTCCTTTTGGTCTGTGTTGGACTAAGGAACGAATTTGGGTCTAGGGTGCAAAATATTTTTTGGCAAAGGTTGAGTAAGGTTTTATAAGAGGTAGTTCAGTGCAAGATACTTTCTATTCATCGGGTAGGATATCTACTTTATAGAGGTAATCATATTTTTTGGAAAATGTTTTATATAGAGAATGGGACACATTCATTTTTTCAAGGGAAGATGATGAGGATGATAGAAATAACTCAAACATATTTAGTAAACTGTTCCTCCCTCCAAAATGATGGGCTAGCTCTCATACCACAGTATAAGGAACAGAGCAAGGGACTCCAAGAAAACAAACTAAACCATAGATATGAAAGTTTCCCTACAAAAAGGGGTTGGCTTCAACAACCAATAAGGGACGGCTTGCCAAGCTACACAAATAGTTAATTTGTTTATAGTCGCAAAAGTTTTCCTACAAAGGGGATGGCTTCAACAACCCATAAGGGACGGCTTTCCAAGCTACACAACTCAGAAAAATTTTGTACTATAACCAACGTTAGCTATTTATAACTTAGAAAACTTTCGTACTACAGTAAGCTAACTTTCTTAGAGTATTCTTGCTCTATTTTTCATACAAGGACCGGCCTTTCCATCCATTCGAAAGAAAGAACAAGATGAAAATTTAGAAAGCACTTATATTTTGTTTATTACAAAAGATTTACAAAGGTTACAACATGATTGCTAGATGATTCTACAATTACTACATGTCCTCCTTTATGTAGGGCTAGGAGGTTATTACAAGACAAACTTACATGATAAAATAAACCTATCTTACATGGAAAACCTATCTTACAAGTGGGTCCTTCTAGGTAGTGAAGGACTTTAGGAAAAATAACTAAACAATACCTGAAAACATGTGAAAGGGGTGAAATATACATGGTGTAGCATATGAAAGTATGTGGGAGCATTGTATTGAGAAAATGTTGAATTTATATTAAATATGATGTGGCATGATAGGTGGATTGGTCAAAAGGTCAAAGCATAGCAATTGAGAAAAAGGCACAGATGATGACGAGATGCGGGAAAAGGAAGTTAAAAAGGTACGAGACGCAGTTTATGCATGATACTCGTGTCTATTCAAGTCATTTAAAGCCAATGGATTGAAGGGCATTAAAGACATGGATCTGAAGACAAAAAGGAGTCCGAATTCAGTATTAAATACCCGATATGTTAGAAAATCAGTCTTTAATAAGAGTGATTGTGTTATGGCTTATTTAATATTATTTATCTCTCATAATTAACTCATTAAAGCTTGGGTATTCATTCCTTTACCTAGAATCAAATATAAAAGGAAGGAGTCCCATCATTTGTATGACACGAAAAATTATTGTCATTCTATTGAAATACAACATTAATTATTACTTTATTTCTATTCTTAGAATGCTTATTATTTTTTATTTCTCTTGATTATCAGTAACCCTATTTTTATTTTAAATTCTAGTTTTGATTGAAATACTATTTTTGGTTAAACGAATTGGTTCCGTTACCGCGAATCTGATAATCTATTTCTTTTTCACATTCCACTGAATTGTTATCATCATGGCAAATAACACCAACAACCACAACAATGCTGATGAAAATCAAATCCATCAAAATCAAGGGGATATGCACAATGTTAACATAGTTCCTTCCCCTCAAACTTCTCCACGTCAATCTCATGAAGGTACTCATGTACCATCATCACATGCTAATGAACAAGAGCAATTAGAACACGTTGATTGATCAGAGAAAGCCCTAAAAAGAGTAATTGATTCACGGGTTAGCCAAGCTCTTCAAGCGCTAGTTAGCCGATTACCTGTTGCACTGTCCACACCTTTACCCAATAATAACACACTGGAAAATCCTCTTTCTGGACTTGTTAACTCAAACGAAGAGATCCCCAATGAACCTCAAGAAGTGGATCCAGGTAACACAAATAATTCTTATTCAAAAATTTGGTACTAACTTTACAGGCACAACTTAAAGAGCAAATCGAGCACATCGAGCAAATACCTGGTGTTCCCCCAATAATCAAAGGAGTAGATGCAGATAAATACTCACAACAACCTTGGAAACTAAGTGTTGCTGCCCTTCCAATCCCTAAAAATTCAAAATGCCTGATATTTCAAAATATGACGACATAACCGATCTACGTGACCATGTTACAGGATTTACTATAGGAGTCAAAGGAAATGATTTAACCAAATAGGAGATTGAGTCCGTGTTGGTCAAGAATTTGGAAAAACACTCACCAAGGGAGCACTAACCAGGTATTATCTTTTGCCTGAAAACTCTATAAACGCTTTTGCTGAGCCTGCAGATTCTTTCATTAAGGCGCACTTAGGAGCTCAAAAGGTTGTGAAAAGAATAGAGGATATCTTCAAAATCAAACAAGGGGACACAAAGTTGCTCAGAGATTTTGTTGATAGGTTCCAACGTGAACGAATGACTTTACCCAGTATGCCAGATAATTGAGCTGTAATAGATTTTGCGAGCAACTTAAATGATCAATGTTCTGAAGCCACGAGAAGACTCAAAGAGAGCCTTCAAAAATTTCCTGCAACCATATGGAATGATGTGTACCACAGGTACAGTACTAAGTTGAGAATTTAGGAAGATACAATGCATCGACTTCAACATGAAGAAAGAAGCAGTTCAAGGAGATCCGAAATAGAAAAAAGATCAGGTAAAAACATGTGCGATCCTTATATGGGCTCTGTAGGAATAGATTAACAAAATCAACGATATGATAAAAAATTAAGAAACAGGGAATCCGGTTCTTCATTAAGATTCAGGAATGATCGAATTAGAGAAGAGTCACGAGATGACGATGGAAGCTTGAAAGCAAAATTCAGTGGATATAGTTTCAACATCACCACCTCCGAGCTTGTAGCTGATCTGAGGAGTATGGGAGATAAGGTACGGTGACCGAATGAGATGCGGTCAAATCCAAACAAGTGCAATCCATATTATTGGTGCGAATTTCATAATGATCACGGGCATAAAACTTCAGAATGTAGATTCATACAGAGTAAGGTAGACCATTTATTGAACAAGGATATCTCACTGAGTTATTTAGTGAGAAAGGAAAGGAAGCATACATGAAAAACAGGCAAGAGCCACCAAATCCTCCATCACCCAAGAGAACCATGAATGTAATAAGCGGAGGAGAAGATATTTAAGGAGTAACATATACAACATCAAACAAAGTTTCCAAAGTCACACACATGCATGGGAAACATGTGCGCCAGACCTTAGAGGATGAAATGATCACTTTCGTTGATACAGACATAGAAGGAGTGATCACCCCTCACAATGATGCACTAGTAATATCCTTACATGTGCATGATACTAATGTAAAATGATTTTTGATTGATCTAGGAAGTTCAACAAATATCATCCTCTTAAGGGTGCTATAAGAAATGCAAGCGGAAGATAAGATGATTCCAAAGGCACATACTTTATCAGGATTCGATAATTCCAGTGTAGTAACAAAAGGAGAGGTAATTCTAACAACTTTTGTAGAAGGTGTTGTGAAAGATACAAAATTTCAGGTAGTAGATATGGAGATGGCATATAATATAATCATGGGAAGACCATGGATTTATGATATGGATGTTGTACCATCAACTCTACATCAAGTCATGAAATTCCCGTCACCATGGGGAATATGTGAAATTCGGGGAGAATAACATACAGCTAGGAGTATTAATATCATAGCAGATAAATACCAAACCACAACTGAACAAGGAAAGATAGATTTAGATTCAAGATGTGATATGATTCAAGAACCTGAAGAAAATGAGAACATCAAAACAACAATTGAGGAGCTCGAGCCTGTAATACTATTTCAACATTGGCTTGAACGAAAGGTTTATGTGGGAGCCAACTTAAGCTCAAACAAGAGAGGTAAGTTAATTGAATTCTTAAAAGCTAACGCAGATTGTTTTGCTTGGTCCCATGCTGATATCACAGGAATACCACCTGATGTGATGATATATAAATGAAATGAAGATCCATCTTGCACACCCGTGAAACAAAAGAAAAGAAAACAGGATGCTTTCAAGAACCAAGTAATTCAAGAGGAGGTTCAAAGCTATTAAAAATTGGATCAATCCGTGAGGTAAAGTATCCCGATTGGTTGGCTAACAAGGTTGGCATGCCTAAGAAAAATGGTAAGTGGCGGGTTTGTGTAGATTATACAGATCTCAAAAAAGCCTGCCCAAAAGATTCTTTCCATTTACCTCATATAGATCAGTTAATTGATGCAACTGCAGGGCATGAGCTTCTAAGTTGTTTAGATGCATATTCGGGGTACAACCAAATAAAAATGGACCCCAGTGACAAAGAAAACACTTTTTTTATCACAGGCAGGGGGACTAACTGTTATTAAGTAATGCCCTTTGGTCTCAAAAATGCTGAAGCAACCTATCAAATGTTGGTCACCAAAATGTTCCAAGAAAATTTAGGAAAAACTATGGAAGTATATATAGACGATATGCTCGTCAAAACTCAGCATTTAAATGATCATATTTCTAATTTATTAGTTACATTTGAAATTTTAGGAAAATTTAATATTAAACTTAACCCAGAAAAATGCGCATTTGGAGTTGCTTCAGGCAAATTTTTGGGTTTTCTTGTTTCTAATCGTGGCATTGAAGTGAATCCTTCTCAGATTAAAGCAATAGAAGAAATTCCCGATATCCTTACAAGTAAGAAAGAGGTTCAAAGATTAACAGGGAGAATTGTGGCTTTGGGAAGATTTATTTCCAAATCTGCGGAGAAATGTTTTAAATTTTTCTCTGCACTCAAAAAACAAGACCATTTTCAATGGAACGAAGATTGTTAATAGGCTCTCAGAAATTTGAAAGCTTATTTGTCAAACCCGCCAATGTTAGTAAAACCAAAGGAAGGTGAAAAACTACTCATCTATTTGGTTGTATCAGAAGTTGCGGTAAGTACTGTCTTAGTTCGAGAAGACCAAGGTAAATAATCTCCTATCTATTATGTAAGTAAATCTCTGTTAGATGCTGAGACACGATATCCACAACTAGAAAAATTAGCTTTAGCTTTGATCATGGCATCTAGAAAATTGAGACCTTATTTCCAGTCCCATCCCATTGTTATGGTTACTGCTTTTCCATTACGAAGCATTTTGCATAAACATGAGTTATCAGGAAGGTTAGCAAAATGGGCCATAGAATTAAGTGAATATGAAATCGGTTATCAATCTAGAACTGCAACAAAATCTCAAGTATTAGTTGATTTCATTGCCGATTTCAGTCAAGGAATGCATTTAGAAGCATAAAAAGAATTGCAAGTTTTTAATGGTGCAAACCCAAGGACTTGGATTTTATTTGCTGATGGTTCATCTAATGTAAAAGGTGCAGGTCTAGGAATTGTTCTTGTACCTGATACAGGTGAAACTATTAGACAAGCTATAAAATGTCATTTTATAACTAACAATGAAGCAGAGTATGCGGCTATAATTACAGGTTTAGAATTGGCACGAGAACTTGGCATAACCCAGAATATAATCAAGAGCGACTCTCAACTCGTCGTTAATCAAATACTGGGGACTTTTACAGCCACGAAAACTCGAATGTGAGAATATATAGAAAAGGTACGGGAATTATTAAAACAATTCCAAACTTGGAAGGTAATGCAGATCCCAAGAGATGAAAATGCAGAAGCGGGTGCTTTATCTAATCTCGCGTCTGCGACGGACATAGCAAATGATGCAAATACTTCAGTTATACATCTGTTCCATTCTGTTCTTGAACCAGACAACAATGAGGTAAATTTCAACCATTTAACATGGGATTGGAGAAACGAAATTATTGCTTTTTGCAGCATGGAACCATACCTATTGACAAAGCGAAGGCACACGCACTTCGCAAGAAAGCTGCTTGTTACTGTTTGTATCAAGGGAATCTTTATAGAAAGATGTTCAGAGGACCATTAGCAAGGTGTCTCGGGCCCTCTCAAATAGAATATGTGATGCGGGAAATACACGAAGGAAATTGTGGAAATCACGCTGGTGGGAGATCGTTAGTGAAAACATTGATTTGAGCAGGGTATTATTGGCTTAAGATGGAAGAAGAAGCTAAATAATTCGTATATAAATGCGATAAATGTCAAAAATACGTCAATAATATGCATAGTCCAGCTGACTTACTACACCTTGTCATAACCTCGTAGCCCTTTATGAAATGGGGAATGGACATCATAGGTCCATTACCACAAGAAAAGGGTCAGGTAAATTTTTTACCTGTAATTACAGATTACTTCACTAAATGGGTAGAAGCGGGTGCTTTTAAATAGGTACGGGAGAAAGAAGTTAAAGACTTCATTTGGAGAAACATAATTTGTCATTTTGGAGTACCAAAGGAAATCGTTTGTGATAATGGACCACAATTCATAGGGGCCCAAATCACATATTTTTTTTAAAGTTGGTAGACTAAAAGAATAACATCTACACCATATCATCTAGTGGGAAATGGACAAGCTGAGTCCACAATTAAGGTTATCATCAACAACTTGAAGAAAAGATTGCAGGATTCAAAATGTAACTGGCCCGAGGTATTACCCAGGGTATTATGCGATTATCGTACAATGACAAAAAAAAGCAGGGGGAAGCCCCATTGTTATGGTTTATGGTGCTGAGGCTCTGATTTCAGTAGAAATAGGAGAACCAAGCACACGATACGATAAAGTAAAGGAAGACTCTAACAATGAAGAGTTACGGGTGAATCTCGATTTGCTTGAAGGGAGAAGAGAAGTAGGATTAATAAGGATGGCAGCTCAAAAGAAAGTAATTGAACGATACTACAACAGAAAAGCGCGTCTCAGGTACTTCAAAACTGGGGACTTTGTGCTCAAAAAGGTGTTCCAATCCACAAAGACTGCTAATTCTGGAAAGCTAAGTCCAACGTGGGAGGGACCCTACAGAATTCATGACATTGCAGGGAAAGGCCCATACGAGTTGGAGACTATGGATGGCAAGGTCTTACCTTCACATTGGAATGTTGTCCATTTAAAAAGATATTACTTCTAAGGAAGTAGTCACTGTCTGGTATCCTCATATTAATTTTTTCTTTTTTGATTTATTAAGATTTTATAATATTTTTAGATGATAGGTAAAAATCCTAACTCATCCCAAATGATGAGTCACAACCTGCACGGCGAAATGGAATGTTCTTAAATTCCAAGCCTAGGGTTACATTAGTCTGATGGAAATATACACGGGTTAGGCAGTCATCATCTACAATCGTACCTCCGAGTCCCATATATTTTTCTATTTCTAGAAAAGGACCAGCTAAGAGGTACAAACAAGTGCTCAAGGCTTCATTCTTCACCGCTCAAACACTTGAGGGACTGCATATAGTACATTGATGGATGCAGAAAAATAGATGCGGATATCACAAGATACGAATATCAAACATAAGTTGATTAAAGTTTTGGCAAGGTTCAGCCACAAAAAGACAAATATTGTAAAGAAGTCACTTCTCAAACCCTTCCTAAATATGTAAAGACATGGTTATGACTATGTACTAAAACGGGTTATGAAGAAAAACTTTGTCTATTTCTTTCATATCATAAAATATCTGTTACAAGAAAAATAATTGCGAGAAAGTTATAGGACTATTTTAACACATGTAATAGTCGAAAACTTGACAAAAGTTCATGAATGAAAACTTATAAAAATTGTTTCATACAAAACATGTGTATTTTTGTTACTTTCATCGTATTATAACACCATTATGAAGTTGAGATGTCTTCTTCATTAAGTGTCTATAAAATAAAAAGCCCCTCTTTTATAAACCTCATGTTGATATTCCATGAGAAGAATCATAAAGTATTTTCAAAGAATAAAAATGCTAAGTTATTCTATAAGTCCTCAATGAGAAAATAGGCAAGAATAAAATTTAAAAGATAACTCATAAAACTTCTTAGCATAAAAAAAACTAAGGTAAAAAACTTAGTCATTAAAATGATTAAAATGTTATCAATATACGTGTTCTATAAGTGCCCCGTTATAGTAACTGGGGACTTCACCAAAAGATTCCTTCAAAATTACAAAGGGATAACATTAACAGCAATAAAAAAAAAACAATAAAAACTTAATAAGTCTAGTTGGTTACCGAAGGAGTCAGAGCTTCAGAAGATGTAACATCACTTTTTGAAGGAACAATAACAGGTGTGTCCGCAACTTCTGAAGAAACAGCAATAGGAGTGATCTCAACTGAGCTTGGAGCAATAACCTCAACGAGGGAAGTAGTAGGTACGGGAGTTTCAATTCTCGTAGTCTGTGTCATAGATGCTTTACCCTCGGAAGCTGGAATAATAACTTCAGGTTCCTCAGTAAATGCTTCAAAATTCAATAACTCTTCCGTCCCGGGAACTTCAAGTGCTGGAGAAGAAATATCAGTAGTTCTGAGTGCCGGAAAAAGAGTATCAGCATGTTGTTGACCTTTCTCGATAGAATCTATGACTTTTGCCAATTCAAATTTCAAGTCAAAAAACTTTTGTGAAGCTTCCCTCAAAGCATCACGCCGAGAATTAAGAAAAGCCCAACTCATGTCAATGTTGAAATTGTCTTCAAGAATATTATATTCCTTCTCCAGTTCCTTGTATTTCTTTTCCCACATAGAAATATCATTTTTCGCTATTTGGTATTCAGCTTAGTGAGAATTTAAGGAAGCTTCAAGAGAGGCATGAGAACTTTCTAAGGCACAAATTTTGTCAGAAGAAGCCCTTAAATCATATTGAGCAAGAGTTAAGCTTTGGGCTAATTCCTTTGCATATTCTTCTTTCTTCTCTATAAGTGTTTTAAGCTCTTTAATCTCTTCATTTTCTTTAGATAAAGAGCACTCCAAAAGCTCTTTATCTCTTCTAAGCTGGCCCCGAGAAGCGTTGGCAATTCCCAAATCAGAGGTTAAACTTCGATTTTGTTGCTCTAAGTGAGCCTTGCTCTCTTGCAACTCTTCTACAGTTCCTTGAGCAATCTCAAATTGCTCTTTCCAATTTTATGCCTCAAGTAAGGCATCTTCAACAACTCTCCTAGCTTCAGAAATAGCTTTTGTTGACTCACGATCCTTTCTCTCAAATATAGAAACTCTCCCCATCATCTCAGTCCCAATAAGATTAGCCTACGGGTATAAAACATAGAAGTGAGAATTTAAAAGAGAAAGAAGAAAAGAATTTAAGGTCAAGAAAATTACCTTCAAAGTAGAATGGACTATGTCATTCATCGAGGTGTAACAACTATGGCTCTACATCTTGTTCTTCTCGATCTCTCCAATAAGAGGTTCAAGCCAAGAATCAACTCCCCCCAATTTTTTCAGGAGATTTTGATTGGCAGGGACTTCGATTATAACTCTTCTCATAGCTATGTCTCTACTGTTGGAGCTTGCTTCTACGTGTAGGATAGATGAAGATGGAATAACCGATGTGGGAGTAGTAGAAAAAGTAAACACAACAGGAGTCGTGAGAGTTGAAGTAGGAACGGATGCATAAACTAATACGGGAATAAAAGTAGGAGCAATCAAAATTGGAGAGAGCGAAAGCAGTCAGTACTGGCAAAGAAACACTCACGGATGGAAAAAATGTATTTATGGTTGGCAAAGGAATGGAAGAAGTAGGTACGAATGAAAAAAGAGGAGCTTCATCAAGAACATGTCCGAACTCGCTGCTCTCGAAACCACTATCAAAATGGCACTGAGTTGCTTCATGTATGTCTTTTGGTGCGATATCCTCATCAGAAGGAATCAAAACAGGCTCGGTGGTTGATATTTGAGCAGGAGAATCTTCAATTTCGTCATCATTAATGACCCGTATCCTAAATATTGGCCTGGCTATTAACGGGGTACCTTCTTCGTTCCCATTCCTAGAACTTTTTCCTATGGTTTTTCTTTTTTGAAGCAAGTACCGAGCCTTATCCAAATCAAATGCAGCATCACCAGACTTGCAAATAGTCATAGCATCAGTTGTTATTCCTTTGTTTCCAAATCCTAAAAAGAAGAAGGATGCATAATCAACATTTTTAAAGGTACTTAGTATAAAAAAAAAGAGCAAAAAAGTGTAAAACAAGCGATACCGTGTGTTTTAACTTTCCAGCCATGTAAAACTGAAATTGGTTTCAAAGTTCTTTGTTCCTTGGAAGCAATCTTCAAAATTGATTCTACCCAACCACAGAAGTTGGGAATAGATTCCACATCTCCCATGGTTGCTACAAAAATCCAAAAAGAAATAAAGTTATAAAAAGAATCATGATTCTCAAAAATAGATACAGTCAAGTAAGAAAAAAGAGTTACATGCAAAATTACACTTCTCAAGGAAGGGAATATTTGTTACGCCGAGCAAATCCACCGTACGTACAGCAATGTAACGAGCATACCATCTGTGGTGATTGTCATCTTTAATGCTTACCAAAACCTTTTTGCTTTTTGCAGTTAAGGTAAAAACCACATGGCGAATTAAATTGGGGTGGTATAAATGGATAAGGTGAGCAAAAGTGAAATCAACATTAGCTTTGATAGATATATATCCCAAACAAGCCATTGCTCTCCATACCAAAGGGCCAACTTGGGCCAAACAAATATTAAAGAAGCGGCAAAATTCGAGAATGATTGGATCAATTGAAGGTTTAAAACCCAAAGTAAAAGGGTAAGTATACACAAAAAAATACCCATTCCTAAAAGATGAAATTCTTTGATTTATGGAAGGAATCGACATTCTAAGACTATTTTTCCAACTACAATCTCCTCTGATAGTAGGGATTGTAAGTTCGGTCACAAGAGTGGGATAAGTATCAATTTTTTCCAAACCATCAACTTGCCTTTGAAGAAATTGTTTGTGGCTAACAAAATATAAATCGCTAGGCACGATTTCATCAGCTAAAGGTTCTCGAGAAGGATCATGAACTTCTTTACCTTTAGAAGAAAGAGTTTTGGGAGCGAAACTCCTAGAAGAATGTGACGACCCAAAGGGTCATCACTTGTTTTATTAATCATTCCGAGATTTTGAGGTCTTGAAAACCTCATTTACAGTTGCCTCGATTTGCGTGCACAGTCCGGGCACAAAGCTGGAAAATACTTATGTTGAAATATGTAAAATATGTGAAAAAGTTGAAGAATTTTGATATTAATATTGATATGGTTGACTTTGGTCAACATTTTTGGTAAACGGACCCGGATCCGTGATTTGACTGTCTCGGAAAATCCGTAGAAAAATATGGAACTTGGGCATATGCCCGGAATTGAAATCCGAGGTCTAGAACCCCGGTAAAAGAATTTTTCCGTTAAATTGTTTTCTGAAAATGTTTAAGGAAAATGAAACTGAATTTTGATTAAAAAGTACTGGTATCGGGCTCGTATTTTGGTTCCGACACCCGGTACAGGTCATATATATTGGTTAAGCGCTTCCTGTAAAGTTTGGTTGAAAACGGACGTCGTTTGACGCATTTCGGCCTTAAATTGGAAAGTTTGGAAATTATGAAATTTGAAAGAATTCTTGAGTTTTAAGGCTCAATCCATTGGTTTTGATGTTATTTTAGCGATTTGATTGCGCGAGCAAGTTCGTATGATGTTTTTGAGTTAGTGTGCATATTTGGTTTGGAGCCGGGGAGCTCGGGTAAAGATTTGATAGGCCGTTGGATGAAATTATGAGTTTTTGCACTGCTGGTTTTTCACCCAGCTGTTGTCTTCGCAATTGCGAAGTATTTCTCGCAATTGCGAAGGTGGCAGGTCAGGGCAGGGTTCGCAAATGCGAACCCTTGGTCGCAAATGCGAAGGTGCCCAGGACCATTTGGGTTCGCAAATGCGAACCAAACCTCGCAATTGAGAGGCCTGCTTCGCAAATGCGAAGCATTCTTCGCAAATGTGAAGGTCCCTCAGCCCAGCCTTGTTCGCAAATGCGAACAAACGTTCGCAAATGCGAAAGTCCCTGGAGGCAGCCTAGTTCGCAATTGCGAACATATGTTCGCAAATGCGAAGCCCCCGGATTTGCCTTGGCTTCGCAAATGCGAACAAAAGTTCGCAAATGCGAACTTCCCAGCCTTAGCTTATTTTTCAAACTCCAGAAATTGGTCGGGGTTCGCAATTGCGAACCCATGTTCGCAAATGCGAACACGGAGACCTGTAAAACACGATTTTCAGTTCATTTCTTCACTTTTTACAAAACAAAAACACCCATTTGCGATTCTTCACGGATTCCTTCTTCATCAAAACAATTGTAAGTCACTTTTTACTTAATTCTTTCAATTCCTAACATCATTAAACATGTTTTTCAATAGAAATCAAAGGTTTTCATGGTGGAATTTCTTGTTTTTGTTAAAATATAGGGTTTTTCGTAAATTGGGAAATTGGACCTCGAATTGAGGTCCGATTTTGAAACAAATCATATATATGAACTCGTGGGGGGATGGGTAACCGAATTTTGGTCCTAACCCCGAGTTCCGACCATGTGGGCTCGGGGTCGAAAATTACTATTCCGGGCAGAATGTTGTAAAAGATGTAATTGGTCTTAGGAATTAGTTTGTTGAGTAGTATTGATGATATTAAATCAATTGTGTATAGATACGATTGGATTGGAGTCAAATTCGAAAGGAAAAGGCATTGCTACGGATTGAATCATTCGTAAAATTTCGAGGTAAGTGTTTGTTCTATCCTAGCTTGAAGGAATAGGAATTTAGTTATGAATAAATTGTTGATTAAGAGTTATTGGTGTTATACCAGTAATGAAGATAAATTGTTGAAATTATTATCAATTATTGGTTTAAAAACGGTAATTATAAATATTGTTGATATAGAGATTATTGGCTAAATGCCGGTAATATATATATATTTATGAATTGGGATCATGTGGCGCGCCGACCACTTATATAATTATGAATTGGGATCGTGTGGCACGCCGACCACTTATATAATAAGAAATGGGATCGTGTGGCACGCCGACCACGAAGTGATTTAAATCTTGGCATTGGCCATAGTTGCCGGTAGCCTATTGATATATTTGGGAGCGGGTGGTACGCCTACCACAAGATATAATTACTATGATAGTTGGAAGCGGGTGGTACGCCTACCACGAGATATGAAATGAGAGAGGAATGGAGACATGAAAGTAAGATTTATTCTGTCGATTATATTAGTCTGGATATCACGAGTTATTGACTATTATTTCAGAGCAGAGTCTTTCCTTATAAATGTATTGTATATATATGTATATTGCAACTGTACAGGTTTATGTGGGTGACTGGCCTTAGCCTTGTCACTAGTTCGCTGGGATAGGCCAGGCACTTACCAGCACATGGGGTCGGTTGTGCTGATACTACACTCTGCGCTCTTTTGCGCAGATACAGGTTACGGACAGCAGCAGCGGCAGTAGCGACTTGTGGATTTTCCGACTACTGAGACTACGAGGTAGCCTTGCAGGCGTCCGCAGGACCCGTTGTCTCTTCTATCTATGCTTTTCATTCGTTATCTCATGTAATCGAGATAAACAGCTTGTATTTTCTTTCAGACAATTATGTGTATTATTCTTAGAAGTTCGTGAGTATTGTGACACCGGTCTTGGGTAGTGTATCATGTTTGGGTTTTCTTTATCATATTTGACTAAGTCTTCCGCTAACTTTGATTATTCCGCTGTAATTTATATGTTTTTAATAATAAGTCTTAATAAGAATTTGGTAATTAATGGAGGTGTAATTAATATTTGGCTTGCCTAGCTTCCATTTAGTAGGCGCCATCATGACCCCCGATGGTGGGAAATCCGCGTCGTGACAAGTTGGTATCAGAGCACTAGATTGCACAGGTCTCACAACTCACGAACAACCTTAGTAGAGTCTGAAGGATCGGTACGGAGACGTCTGTATTTATCCTCCAGAGGCTACAGAGTTAGGAAAATATTCCCTTTATTCTTTTCCGTCGTGCGACTTGATCTTTTAAATGTTAATTGAACTTCTACTCGGTTCTTCCGCAGATGGTAAGGACACGTGCATCCTCATCTACTGACCAGCAGCCCGAGGTCCCAGCAGCGGCAGCTCCCACTAGGGGCAGAGGCCGAGGTCGAGGTCGTACTAGAGGCCAAGGTAGGGGCAGAGCTCAGCCCCGAGCAGCAGCACGAGTGGCAGAACCTCATGTTCATATCGAGGAGGAATTTCCAACCCCAGCAGCTCCAGTAGGCCCAGCTCAGGTCCCAGGAGGAGCTTTGTTTTCACCGGATCTTCAGGATGCTTTGGTTCGGATAGTAAGTTTTATAGATCATATCACCAGAGCAGGTTTATTACCGGTAGCACCAGCCACTTCTCAGGCTGGAGGAGGTAATCAGACTCCTGCTACGCGCACTCCGGCGCCAGTAATTCCCCAGGCTCAGGATCCTGTGATTCAGCCAGTTGAGGCGGCTCGGCCTATTATTGCGACTCCGTCTAATGATGGTGCAGCCATGTCTGCTGATGCGTTGTGGAGATTGGACAGGTTTACCAAGTTGTTCACTACCACATTCAGTGGCACTCCTTCAGAGGATCCACAGGATTTCCTATACAGCTGCCACGAAGTTCTCCGTACTATGGGTATTGTGGAGACTAATGGTGTGGACTTTGTTACTTTTCGGTTATCTGGTTCCGCCAAGACTTGGTGGAGAGATTATTGTCTATCCAGGCCAGCGGGATCGTCATCTTTGACTTGGGAGCAGTTTGCGGAATTATTCTTGGAGAAGTTCCTTCCAGCAACTCAGCGGGAGGTTATGCGCAGACAATTTGAGCGTCTTCATCAGGGTTCTATGTCTGTCACACAGTACGAGACTAGGTTCGTGGACCTGGCTGGTCATGCTATTATCATACTTCCCACAGATCGGGAGAGGGTGAGGAGGTTTATTGATAGATTGAATCAGCCAATTCGGCTACGGATGGCTATGGGGGCAGGAACTGAAATCACTTTTCAGGAGGCGGCTAATGCAGCCCGCCGGATCGAGATGGCTCTGTCACAGGGAGCGAGACATGGATCAGATAAGAGATCTCGTAATTCGGGTAGATTCAGTGGTACCTCGTCCGGAGATAGAGATTTTTATGATAGAGGCCATCCTCCTAGGCCTTATTCAGTCAGCTCTTCAGGTTTCTCATGATGCTTTAGGTGATCGTAATTCTCAGCCACGCTACTCTGATCAGCAGCCTATCAGTGCACCACCACTTCGCTATTTTCAGCAGCCGAGGGCTTGTTTTACGTGCGGTGATCTTAGGCACATTGCAAAGTATTGCCCTCGAGCTTCTGACAGATCTCACCAGTAGGGTTCTCGTGCCATGATTCAGGCCCCAGTTCCCTCACAGCCTGCCCAGCCAGCTAGAGGCGGAGGTAGAGGACATAGAGGTAGAGGTAGAAGTCATAGAGGTGGAGCTCAGACCGATAGAGGTAGAGACCAGCCAGCAGCTGATCGTTCTAGAGATACTGCTCAGGGTGGTGGGGCACAGCCCCGATGTTATGCACTTCCCGCCAGACCAGAGGCTGAGTCTTCTGATGCCGTCATTACATGTATTATTTTCGTTTGTGATAGAAAGGCATCTGCATTATTTGACCCTGGGTCTACATATTCGTATGTGTCTTCCTATTTTGCACCATACTTGGTTCAGCCCAGTGATCCACTGAGTGTTCCTGTTCATGAGTCTACACCAATAGGCGATTCCATTGTGGTTGATCGAGTTCATCGGTCATGTATTATAGTAATTGAGGGTCTCGAGACCCGTGTTGATTTATTACTCCTAAATATGGTGGACTTTGATATTATACTAGGCATGGACTGGCTATCTCCGTATCATGCTATTTTAGATTGCCATGCCAAGACTGTGACTTTAGCCCTGCCGAATTCGCCTCGTATAGAGTGGAAAGGAATTTCAGGTCATACTAGCCGTAATGTTATTTCTTATATTAAAGCTCAGCGTATGGTTGGAAAGGGATGCTTGGCTTATTTGGCCTATGTCCGTGATTCTAGTGCTGAGGTTCCTTCTATTGACTCTGTGCCTGTGGTTCGCGAATTTCCTGAAGTATTTCCTTCAGACTTGCCAGGTATGCCGCCCGATAGGGACATTGATTTTTGCATTGATTTGGCTCCGGGCACTCAGCCCATTTCCATTCCCCCATACCGTATGGCTCCGCCAGAGTTAAAAGAATTGAAGGAACAGTTGCAGGATTTACTTGAAAAGGGTTTCATTAGACCCAGTGTTTCGCCGTGGGGTGCACCCGTATTATTTGTAAAGAAGAAAGATGGTTCGATAAGAATGTGCATTGACTATCGACAGTTAAACAAGGTGACTATCAAAAATAAATATCCACTTCCGCGAATTGATGATTTATTTGACCAGCTTCAGGGTGCCAAGGTATTTTCAAAGATAGATTTGAGATCTAGCTATCATCAGCTGAAGATTAGGGCATCTGATGTCCCTAAGACAGCGTTCTGCACTCGGTATGAACATTATGAATTTCTGGTCATATCTTTTGGGTTGACAAATGGTCCAGCAGCTTTTATGGAATTGAAGAATCGGGTGTTCCGGCCTTATTTAGACTTGTTTGTAATAGTCTTCATTGATGATATATTAATATATTCCCGCAGTCGGGAGGAGCATGCGCAACATCTCAGAGTGGCCTTGCAGACTCTGAGAGATAGCCAGCTATATGCAAAATTTTCAAAGTGTGAATTTTGGCTAAGTTCAGTTGCATTCCTGGGTCATATTGTGACGGCAGCAGGTATTCAGGTTGATCCGAAGAAAATTGAGGCGGTCAAGAGCTGGCCTAGACCGACATCAGCCACAGATATTCGGAGTTTCTTGGGGTTAGCAGGTTATTATCGCCGATTCGTAGAAGGATTTTCGTCTATTGCAACCCCACTGACCAGATTGACCCAAAAGGGTGTTCAATTTGAATGGTCCGATGAATGTGAGGCGAGCTTTCAAAAGCTCAAGACAACCTTGACCACAACACCGGTATTGGTTTTACCCACAGGTACGGGACCTTATACTGTTTATTGTGATGCTTCTCGTATTGGGCTTGGTGCAGTGTTAATGCAGGATGGCAAGGTTATTGCCTATGCTTCGAGGCAGTTGAAGATTCATGAGAAGAACTATCGAGTGCATGATCTAGAATTGGCGGCGATTATTCACGCATTGAAGATCTGGAGGCATTATTTGTATGGTGTAGCATGTGAAGTATACACCGATCATAAGAGTCTTCAGTATTTGTTTAAGCAGAAAGAGTTGAATATGAGGGAGAGAAGGTGGCTAGAGTTGCTAAAAGACTATGATGTTACTATTTTATATCACCCAGGTAAGGCCAGTGTGGTGGCCGATGCATTGAGTAGAAAGTCTGCCAGCATGGGTAGTCTTGCATATATTCCGGTCAGTCGGAGACCATTAGCTCTAGACGTCCAGGCATTAGCCAACCGGTTCGTGAGATTAGACATTTCTGAGCCTAGCAGGGTGTTAGCCGGCATGGTCGCTCGTTCTTCTTTATTAGAGCGTATCCATGAGAGGCAATTTGATGATCCTCATTTGTGTGAGTTGAGAGATACAGTACAGCGGGGAGGTGCCACACAGGTAAATCTAGATGATGATGGGATATTGAAATTGCAGGGTCGAGTTTGTGTGCCCAATGTCGAAGGGATTCGAGAGTTAATCTTAGCGGAGGCGCACAGTTCACGGTATTCTATTCACTGAGGCGCCGCGAAGATGTACCAGGACTTACGGCAACACTATTGGTGGCGCAGAATGAAGAAAGATATCGTTGCGTATGTCGCTCGGTGTCTAAATTGTCAGCAGGTGAAATATGAGCACCAGAGACCTGGTGGTGTATTCCGGAGGATTGAAATTCCCGAGTGGAAATGGGAGCGGATCACTATGGACTTCGTTACTGGACTTCCTTTGACTCGGAGGAAATTTGATGCTATTTGGGTCATTGTTGATAGGCTGACCAAGTCAGCACACTTTATTCCAGTATCTGTCTCTTACTCGTCGGAGAGGTTAGCGGAGGTGTACATTAGAGAAATTGTTCGTCTCCATGGAGTGCCAGTATCTATTATCTCTGATTGGGGTACGCAGTTTACCTCGCGGTTCTGGAGAGTGGTCTAGCAGGAGTTAGGCACTCAGGTTCAGTTGAGTACAGCATTTCATCCTCAGACGGATGGCCAGTCCGAGAGGACTATTCAGATTCTAGAGGACATGCTTCGAGCCCGTGTTATTGATTTCGGAGGCTCGTGGGACCAGTTTCTGCCATTAGCAGAGTTCGCCTACAATAACAGTTACCAATCTAGCATCCAGATGGCTCCGTATGAGGCGTTATATGGTAGGCGATGTCGATCACCGGTTGGATGGTTTGAACCGGGAGAGGCTCGGTTGTTGGGTACAGATTTAGTTCAGGAGGCCTTGGATAAGGTCAAGACTATTCAGGAGAGATTGCATTCAGCTCAGTCCAGGCAGAAAACTTATGCGGATCGTAAGGTTCGAGATGTAGATTTCATGGTTGGTGAACGAGTATTGCTCCGAGTGTCGCCTATGAAGGGCGTGATGAGGTTCGAGAAGAAGGGCAAGCTCAGCCCTAGGTATATTGGTCCATTTGAGATTCTAGACAGAGTGGGAGGGGTGGCTTACAGACTAGCTTTGCCGCCTAGCTTATCAGCCGTGCATCCAGTTTTTCATGTATCTATGCTTCGGAGATACCACGGCGATCCCACACATGTGTTAGACTTCAGTACTGTCCAATTGGACAATGATCTATCTTACGAGGAGGAGCCGGTAGCCATTCTAGACCGGCAGGTTCGACAGCTGAGGTCGAAGAGTTATCCTTCTGTGCGTGTTCAGTGGAGAGGTCAGCCTCCTGAGGCATCGACCTGGGAGTCCGAGTCTGATATGCGGAGCCGTTACCCACACTTGTTTCCTGACTCGGTACTTCTTTCTTTTGTCCGTTCGAGGACGAACGGTTGTTTTAGAGGTGGAGATTGTGACGACCCAAAGGGTCATCACTTGTTTTATTAATCATTCCGAGCTTTTGAGGTCTTGAAAACCTCATTTATAGTTGCCTCGATTTGTGTGCACAGTTCGGGCACAAAGCTGGAAAATAGTTATGTTGAAATATGTGAAATATGTGAAAAAGTTGAAGAATTTTGATATTAATATTGATATGGTTGACTTTGGTCAACATTTTTGGTAAACGGACCGAATCCGTGATTTGACGGTCTCAGAAAATCCGTAGAAAAATATGGAACTTGGGCATATGCCCGGAATTGAAATCCGAGGTCTAGAAACCCGGTAAAAGAATTTTTCTGTTAAATTGTTTTTCTGAAAATGTTTAAGGAAAATGAAACTGATTTTTTATTAAAAAGTACTGGTATCGGGCTCGTATTTTGGTTCCGACGCCCGGTACAGGTCATATATATTGGTTAAGCGCTTCCTGTAAAGTTTGGTTGAAAACGGACGTCGTTTGACGCATTTCGGCCTTAAATTGGAAAGTTTGGAAATTATGAAATTTGAAAGAATTCTTGAGTTTTAAGGCTCAATCCATTGGTTTTGATGTTATTTTAGCGATTTGATCGCACGAGCAAGTTCGTATGATGTTTTTGAGTTAGTGTACATATTTCGTTTGGAGCCGAGGAGCTCGGGTAAAGATTTGATAGGCCGTTGGATGAAATTCTGAGTTTTTGCACTGCTGGTTTTTCACCCAGCTGTTGTCTTCGCAATTGCGAAGTATTTCTCGCAATTGTGAAGGTGGCAGGTCAAGGCAGGGTTCGCAAATGCGAACCCTTGGTCGCAAATGCGAAGGTGCCCGGGACAGTTTGGGTTCGCAAATGCGAACCAAACCTCGCAATTGCGAGGCCTCCAATGAAAGGGCATGCTTCGCAAATGCGAAGCATTCTTCGCAAATGCGAAGCATTCTTCGTAAATGCGAAGGTCCCTCAGCCCAGCCTTGTTCGCAAATGCGAACAAACGTTCGCAAATGCGAAAGTCCCTGGAGGCAGCCTAGTTCGCATGTTCGCAAATGCGAACACAGAGACCTGTAAAACACGATTTTCAGTTCATTTCTTCACTTTTTACAAAAAAAAAACACCCATTTGCGATTCTTCACGGATTCCTTCTTCATCAAAACAATTGTAAGTCACTTTTTACTTAATTCTTTCAATTCCTAACATCATTAAACATGTTTTTCAATAGAAATCAAAGGTTTTCATGGTGGAATTTCTTGTTTTTGTTAAAATATAGGGTTTTTCGTAAATTGGGAAATTGGACCTCGAATTGAGGTCCGATTTTGAAACAAATCATATACATGAACTCGTGGGGGGATGGGTAACCGAATTTTGGTCCTAACCCCGAGTTCCGACCATGTGGGTTCGGGGTCGAAAATTACTATTCCGGCAGAATGTTGTAAAAGATGTAATTGGTCTTAGGAATTAGTTTGTTGAGTAGTATTGATGATATTAAATCAATTGTGTATAGATACGATTGGATTGGAGTCAAATTCGAAAGGAAAATGCATTGCTACGGATTGAATCATTCGTAAATTTTCGAGGTAAGTGTTTGTTCTATCCTAGCTTGAAGGAATAGGAATTTAGTTATGAATAAATTGTTGATTAAGAGTTATTGGTGTTATACCGGTAATGAAGATAAATTGTTGAAATTATTATCAATTATTGGTTTAAAACCGGTAATTATAAATATTGTTGATATAGAGATTATTGGCTAAATGCCGGTAATATATATATATTTATGAATTGGGATCGTGTGGCGCGCCGACCACTTATATAATTATGAATTGGGATCGTGTGGCGCGCCGACCACTTATATAATAAGAAATGGGATCGTGTGGCACGCCGACCACGAAGTGATTTAAATCTTGGCATTGGCCATAGTTGTCGGTAGCCTATTGATATATTTGGGAGCGGGTGGTACGCCTACCACAAGATATAATTACTGTGATAGTTGGGAGCGGGTGGTACGCCTACCACGAGATATGAAATGAGAGAGGAATGGAGACATGAAAGTAAGATTTATTCTGTCGATTATATTAGTCTGGATATCACGAGTTATTGACTATTATTTCAGAGCAGAGTCTTTCCTTATAAATGTATTGTATATATATGTATATTGCAACTGTGCAGGTTTATGTGGGTGACTGGCCTTAGCCTTGTCACTAGTTCGCTGGGATAGGCCAGGCACTTACCAGCACATGGGGTCGGTTGTGCTGATACTACACTCTGCGATCTTTTTGCGCAGATACAGGTTACGGACAGCAGCAGCGGCTGTAGCGACTTGTGGACTTTCCGACTAGTGAGATTACGAGGTAGCCTTGCAGGCGTCCGCAGGACCCGTTGTCTCTTCTATCTATGCTTTTCATTCTGTTATCTCATGTAATCGAGATAAACAGCTTGTATTTTCTTTCGGACAATTATGTGTATTATTCTTAGAAGTTCGTGAGTATTGTGACACCAGTCTTGGGTAGTGTATCATGTTTGGGTTTTCTTTATCATATTTGACTAAGTCTTCCGCTAATTTTGATTATTCCGCTGTAATTTATATGTTTTTAATAATAAGTCTTAATAAGAATTTGGTAATTAATGGAGGTGTAATTAATATTTGGCTTGCCTAGCTTCCATTTAGTAGGCGCCATCATGACCCCCGATGGTGGGAAATCCGGGTCGTGACAAAGAAGAACCAGAAGAATCTCCTCGAGTTGATTCTAACCCTGTGCGAAGCCTGCCCGCTCTGCCTCTTCTATGTCTAATAGGGGCATTAGCGAATTTGTCAAGAATTGGAACTCTTTTAGGGCTAGGGTTTGGAGATGCCATTGTTGAGCATGAATGAGTCAAAAGAGAACAGAAAGTGAGGAAGGAAATATTAGCTAAAGATTTGTGAAGGAGAAGACAATGGAAGAAATGGTTAAATATATATGTAAAAGGAACTGACAAAAGTAATGATGGAAAGCCTATAATGAAGGCAACTATCACTTCGTGAATAGTAGGAGTGAAGAAGCCTTGAAAAAGGGTGTAAAGTAGAAGAGTTAATAAAAAAGTGACATGCGGACAGAAAATTAAATGGAAAAGACAATTCAGACGTCAATATTGCCATACACATTGATTACGACAAAAATTCCCTTTTTATGAAGATTCACTTCCCAAGTATTTAACTGATAAATAAATGGAAAGTGGGGGGACTATCTGTATTGGGAAAAAGTTAAATTTGTATTAAATATGACGTGGCATGACATGTGGATTGGTCAAAAGGTCAAAGCATATCAATTGATAAAAAGGCACGGATGATGACAAGATATGGGAAGAGGAAGTTAAAAAGGCACGAGACGCAGTTTAGGCACGATACTCATGTTTATTCTAGTCATTTAAAAACAACAGATTGAAGGGCATTAAAGATATGGATTCGAAGATAAAAAGGAGTCCAAATTCAGTATTAAATACATGATGCGTTAGAAAATTAGTATTTAATAAGAGTGATTATGTAACGGCTTATTTAATGCCATTTATCTCTCATAATTAACTCATTAAGACTAGGGTATTCATTCCTTTACCTAGAATCAACTATAAAAGGGAGGAGTCCCATCATTTATAAGACACGAAAAATAATTGGCATTCTATTGAAATACAATATTGTTTATTGCTTTATTTCTATTCTCAGAAAGCTTATTATTTTTTGGTCTCTTGATTATTATTAACCTGATTTTCATCTTAAATTCTAATTTTGATCAAAATACTATTTTTTGGTTAAACAAGCATATGACGCCATGTGAAAGTATGGTGTTGCATATGACGAAGCATGTGGAGGCATGTGGAAGCATGTGAAAACAAGTTGAAGTGGGCTCGGGATAGTATGGAAAGATGTGAAAATTTGTCTTGACATGGGTAGGATATTTTTTAGGGTTTTTGGTGGCTAATTTAGGATTATGGTGGGATTAGCATGGATTTAGGTAATTATCCTTCATTGATTCTAGGGTTGTCTTCTAGGCATCTTTTCAAAGAACTTGTGTAGTAATGCCTGGAATGAGTTCTTCTTTCAATAATAATTGATGGATCAAAGGAATCCACGAGGTTGAACCATTTTAGTGGATGATATGTTGCCTTTAATGAACTTGTTCCTGGTAAACTTGAAAACATGAAGATATGACTGATTAGCTTTTCCATTGACTTCAGTTTTGTTGGGAAAAATCTCTTTGAGTTCTTCCGGTCAAGACTGAAAATCTGCGAGAATATTATCCTTTCCTTTCAGGTGCCTGACTTGAAACTTATATAGAGAGAACCATTGAGCCCACCTGAGAATCTGAGGAATGGGAATAATTTTTACATAGCTGAATCATCTTCGGGAAGGCCGTCATATCCATTTCTATCATAAATTCTGTATGAATAAAGAAGAAATTGAATTTCTTGATTCCATTTTTTGCTGCAAGAATTTCCTTGAAAGTGGAGTGATAATGTTGCTAGGCATCTTTGAACTTTCCACTGGTGTATCCGCATATTTTCCTCTGGCCATGTTTTTCTTCAAATAGAACAGCACTACAATATTCACTACTGGCATCAGTTTGCAATATCTTCTTACCGTCCGAAAGGATATAGAGGGACTTGACATTTTTAGAAATCTCCTTTATTTTCTTGACCGCTTCATCTTGTTCCTTTTTCCATGGTGGATAATTTTTCGTGAGCATCTCTGTAAGTGGATAAATGTAGGTAGGGATATTTTGGATGAAATCTCTCCCATAATTTATTATTCCCAAGAATTGTTGGATCTGCTTTGTTGCGAAGTTGGTATCCGAAAATTTGAGTAATTCTTGACATATATATTGTCGTGGACTATATTTACCTTGGACAAAATACATTCCAAGAAAATCAATTTCCTTTTGAGCAAGAACCTTTTTTTTTTGCTGAGAGCATGATCCTGTACTATGTTACCTTTGCCTCAAATTGACGAAGCAGGCTGATATGTTCTTCCAATGTATCACTAAATAACAGAATGTCACCAATGTAAAATAAAGAGTTATGGAGGATGGGTTGGAATATTTTTATCATGGCCTTTTGGAACAAGGAAGCTGCAGTATTCAACCCGAAGGGCATGACTTTCCATAGGAAGTGATGATCGGGGATGCAAAATCCCGTTTTGGGTCTTTCTTCAGGGTGCCAAATTTTGACTTTAAATCAAGCTTGAAAAAATATTTGGCCTTGGCTAAGTGGGAGAAAAGGATGAGTTTATTTGGGATAGGGATCTTATCATCTTGGAGGAAATAGTTAAGTGGCTGGTAGTTGATGACTAACCTGAGTTTTTCTCTTGTCTGCATAGCTCTTTTGTTAACATAAAATGCTTCGCATGCCCACTGTGAATCTGATGGCTCTATCAGATCAAATTCCAAAAGTTCTTCACATTCTTTCTTTGCAAGTTGAAGATGATCTAGATTCATCCCTAAATGACTGGCTTTTGTTGGATTGCTATTTTCATTTTCTTGAAAGGGAGCTTGATAAAAAAAAAACTCATCATTTTTTCATAACGGGTGTTTCTCTTTCTTCAAGAAATCATTGTGGGATTCGGAACATGATTGTTCAATGAGATTTTGCTCAATTGATTTGTTCGTGATTGGTGATTTGGAACAGCCTTGGAATCTCAGAATAAGGTCTGAACTGCTTTTTAAAAGCTATCCCATTAACCTTGATCTAGAGCCGATCTCTAAGCTATTTTTAAATGTCAAATCAAATAATAAGATCTTTTCCTTGTACATCAAATTCTAGCAGCTTCATTCTGTACTTCAATCCTGGAAAAAACTCAATAGTAATCGGGTGCTTTGTAACGACAGTTGTGGTCAAGATTGCATTTGACGCAGTGTTAAAATCATTAAAATGTGATACATATTGATCTTCAAGGATAACAATAGGATTTATAAGTGAGAAAGCAGCTTCGGTGTCGATGAAGCAAAAACTTGAGTTGGTTTGTCCCACTTGGATGAATAAACTTTGAGTTCTACTAACCACCGCGAGAGCATTGATCTCCTCTCGGGCTTCGATCATTGGTTCTGAAACTTTGTAATGTTCATTGCCTTGATCTTCATAGATATCAAGAGCGAATAAAGTTTCTTTATTAGGTTCATCAACCATAGAGAATATGGATTCAATATCCTCCTCCTTTTCGAGATGTATGCCAATGTAATGTTCAGTCTCTTCAATGAGTTTGACAGTTCTTCTTGATTGTGGACAATTTTTTGTGAAATGTCCAATCTTATGACAAATAAAATATTTGTTTTTCTTGTGAAAATTTCCTGGCTCTTTCCATTTGAAATATTTTGTGTGCTCTTGGACCTTGATTATCCGTCTGGAATTCTTGGTCATTTGAACCTCCTGAATTCTCTCCTTCGCCTGGATGTACGGTAGGAACATACTGATCCAGTTATTAGATCAGATTTGCAGCATGCTTTGTCAAGTGCTGGATTGTGTTGGATAATTTATTTTAGGGCGGAGCGCTTCGTACAAATATCATCTAATGCTATGAAAATAGCTTGCCTAATGTAACCAAATTTTAGGATGGTTATGGACTGAAACGTTTCTTTAATGATGGTCATGGTTCGACTTGCCAACAACTTTGGAAGGGAAAATACAAAGGCTTGCTTTAGATTGACATCTCCTCCGAGCTTGAAGTATAGCTTCGCCATTTTTTGAAAATGTAATTTCTGTACACACCCTTCATCTCGAAGAGTTGCCTTCGCATTTTCTCCTATCTTTGGCCAGTATCTCCGTAGAAAACTTCATGAAGGATTCTGATGTTGAAGGAAAAATCTTGGGAAGTAAGAAAAGTATTTTTGTCTTGAATTCCAAGTGCATTCAACCAATTTTTGAGGATCCCTGAGAACCGTGAAGTGAGTTCTGAAAGGATGATATACTTTTCTCGTTTCACCAAATTTCTAGTCACCATCCAAGTATAGAAGTATTGGATCCGTTAAGGCCATTTTGAAACCTTGACATCATCTAAGGTGAAAGTGTGGAAACCATTTCCAACTGACTTTGACGCCATGGGCTCATATCTCTTTTTCTGGGATTGGTTCATCTGTCATGCCTTTTTGTTCGTCATCTACTTCAGATATTTTTGGGTCTCATGGCTGGTTCACGAATATTGGGGGATCGTCTTCGTCGAAAGAGTTTGTTGTGGATTCGTTGCTTGATTGAGAGATGTCTTCCATTATTTCATTTTCGGATGAGTTTAGCGATTCCGACCATGAGGTATCTTCTACTGATATGCATCTTGGCTGAGAGACATAGAGGTCCGGAGCCTTCAACTTGGAACATCTCAATTGCACAGGCAACCAACACCTTTTGGAGATACTATTTTCTCAACTCAAGTGTCAGTAACTGGACGAGTTGTCCAAAATAGTGTAGGAAACTCATCTAGTGGTGGGATAGCGTCCTTGACTTTGCATCAAGGATGTTCGTTGATTAATAGTCCAAATTGTGATGGATCACAATCAAGGCATATATGCGTTGGAAAAATTGAATTTGCATGGTCATAATATTTTTTTAATATATTCAATGAGTGATTTAGTTTATTCCAACATGTTCATTGTTGTCCTTTAATAATTGCAGTTCTTTGGTACTTATATTTATTTAATGCTAGGGAATGAAAAATATCCAATATGTTCATTTTTTGAAGTTACTGGGAATGTCCTAGCGCCAAAACTATTCCCTCCAAAAAGAGGGTTGATTCTGAATTTTTATTTTTAGTGATAATAATTTTTCTTTTCCAACTGATTTTTGATTATAAGGGGGTTGCCGTTCCCATTCAAAATGTGAAGGGGCTATAGTTTCCCAAGCCTTAAAGGTTAAGGGGGTAAACTGGATTTTACTCTTATTTCTAGAAGATACGTTTTGCCTTTGTCATAATAAGACTATTATACACAATTAAAGGCAATTAATGTTACGTTATAAATGGTAATCATTGTAATTTAATACAGATTCTTTAAGGTTTTCAATAATTAATGCATATTAAATACTATGTCCGTACTCTCTTTTGCTATCAGGTTTATTCTCTTTAACTTTTGAACGTAAATAGGTACGAACACTGAGTCTTTTGAATCATTGCTCGTATGTGTTTAAACTCGTGCCTCTTTGCTGATCATCATTCTTTGATCGGTCTACGTGTCATGAAATGTCATCTTTCAATCTCTTCAATATATATAAACTCAATTTTTCCTAATACACTATGTAAAAAGTATTATAAGCTAAAATAATTAATAATTTAAAATATTTAAAAGCATGTTAAAATATTACTACTAAAAAAAGTTATTTGACTCAAAATTCAAATATCACCCATAAAATTGTAATATTAATGGAGGAAGTACTTGATATCCTCGCATGAATCTGAATCTCAGATTTTGTGGGGACTAAAAGGGAAAGGGAGGGTGTGTGAATGTGGCCTAGTTACAGCTGGTGTTGGTGATTGACAAGAAAATTCTTCAACTTGAGGTACAAATAATGGACACTCTTTAAAGAGATTCGAAGTCTAATGTAAATAATGCTTTTATTGGTCGAATATTGATTTATAGAACTAAGATTTTGAACTTTATCAGTTTTTCAATTGCAAGTAATTAGAATTTGAATTTAATTTGAATATAAATACGAATCTGAACCCAAAACTAATCGCTTTTGCTGAACCCACGTGTTATATATTACTTGTAAGCGCTATTGTGTTAAAATACAAAATCAGAAGATTGTTAGAAAAATATGAGAAACTGGAAAAATAATAGAGTTTAAAAAATATTTCGAGTCCACAATTTGTTTGAGCGTCCTTAAGAAATTTTAACTCCCTCACACATTGCCAAGGTAATGGATTAAATCCTCCTCGGATAAAACGGAATAAACCTTCCTGCAACAATGGCAATACAAACTGCAGGATACCAACGAACTTAAAGAATGGAGCAAAATCACACTTACGAATGAATTCGAGAGAGAGAGACTGCGAATTAGAATGCAGTATATTCAGAAAGAAGAAAGTTTTGTAGTGTTTTTGGTATTAAAAACGAAGCCATGAAATTTGCCGCCCACCGCTGTCACGCTAGGACCGCGGCCAAAATGACTCTCTGAACCTGTACAAGGGGCATGCCGCGGTCCTACCGTGGTCGAGTTAGGACCGCGGCCAAAGTGGTTTCGGCAGTTATCTGGCATTTAATTAATTACTCCCTCCGTTTTAATTTATGTGAACCCATTTGACTGGGCACGAAGTTTAAGAAAATAGAGGAGACTTTTGATCTTGTGGTGTAAAATGAGGCACCTTTATTTTGTGTGGCTATAAATCATTGCATAAAGGTAAATTGTTTTCAAATAAGGAAAGATGTCATTCTTTTTGGCACGAACTAAAAAAGAAATAGGTTCACATAAATTAAAACGGAGGGAGTATTAAATAATTAATTAAATAAATTTTATCCAAAAAATAATTTTATCGATCATTTTTCAAATCCAAATCCAAATCCAAAGCCAAAGCCAAAGACAAAGCCGAAGCCGAGCCGAGCGAGCGATGACGACGGCGCGAGGGTTCATTCTCTTCAACTCCTTTTAAGAGCTTTAAGAAGTAATTCTATATATAAGCACACAAATATAGTTGGCCCTCACCAATGAGGGACAAAATGCAAGACAAAAGCTCACTTCTTCAAATTTTTATTTTTCCTTCCATTTTATTTTCCTCCATTTTCAATTCACACTTTTATACTTTAAAGCCCAAATGGCTTAAAAGTCCAACAATCTCCCACATGAATGGGAATGGCTGTATCAAGAAAGATCATGGATGAAAGCCGTGTGATTTGCAAGTAAGGATTAATTGCATCTGGATAAGGAGGTTTCCCTTTGAACTTTCTGTAGTGAACACATGGCGGATATACTCGGTCAATCGGTAGATTTGATATCTTTGAACCGTCGAACTTTAGTGTATACCTAGACAACATATGTAACACAACCAACCCTTAATCGTCTTTTAGTTCTCATTGTTGTGTTCGTTTCAGCCATGAACACCACCTGGTTTCGTAAGTGCGTAGAGAATTGGCCTTACAGAATTCTCATTGAAGCGGCTTCCACTTCACACTTACATAGGTGATTCCTAAACGTGTAATCCTCTAGATTTACAATATTTGATACATACCACATCAAATTTAGGTAATCATTAAAGAACGTGTAAAGTTCTATCCTTGTTACTGAACATTATCTTCATCACGAGAATGGACCAAAGATTTTATGTTGACAATGTTGAACCGGTCAATCACAACTTTGTTTGAGCTCCTTGAACCTAGATCTCCGAACATCCAAAATTCTAGGTAGAGTTACCGCCATGTTGACTTGTCCTCGGCCATAGTCCCATTCCCTCAGATGATTTTTCAACTCCCTCTCTAGTTAATCCTTTTGTAAGCGGATCCGCCACATTATCCTTTGATCTTATATAATCAATAGTGATAATTCCACTAGAAAGTAGTTGTCTAACAATCTTATGTCTTCGTCGTATATAATGAGACTTTCCGTTATACATAACGCTCCTTGCCCGTCCTATTGCAGCCTCACTATCGCAATGTATGCAAATAGAATCCAAAGGTTTTGGCTAGAATGGAATGTCTTCTAAGAAATTTTGAAGCCATTCAGCTTCTTCACCGGCTTTATCCAAATCTATAAAATCTAATTTCATTGTAAAACGAGCAATGCACGTTTGTTTGGAAGGCTTCCAAGATACTGCTCCTCCACCAAAAGTAAAAACATATCCACTTGTGGACTTTGTTTCTGTTGAGCCGCTTATCCAATTTGCATCACTATATCCTTCATTAACCGCAGGATATTTATTGTAGTGTAAAGCGTAGTCTTGGGTATATTCCAAATATCCCAGAACTCATTTCATTTCCATCCAGAGATGTTTGTTGGGATTACTTGTGAATCGACTAAGTTTACTTATTGCACAAGCTATATCAGGTCTTGTACAGTTCATGATGTACATTAAGCTCCCCAACATACGAGCATACTCCAATTGAGACGTACTTTCACCTTTATTCTTTATAAGATGATGATTTAAGTCAATTGGAGTTCTTGAACTTCTAAATTCCAAGTATTTTAATTTTTCAAGTACCATTTTCACGTAATGTGATTGAGACAAAGCTAGACCTTGAGGAGTCTTCTGGATTTTAACTCCTAGAATTACATCGGCAACTCCTAAGTCTTTCATATCAAACTTACTAGCAATCATACGCTTAGTAGCTTGAATGTTGGAAATGTCTTTGCTCATTATTAGCATATCATCAGCATATAAGCAACCAATGACTATATGATTTGGAATGTTCTTAATGCAAATACATTTATCACATTGGCTATATGTTCTTAATGCAATCAAGATAGTTCTTAAAATCTTTCCACAACGGAGGTAACTTCTCAATGAAAGCAGCAACTTGAAATGCCTCATTTATGACCATACCTTCAATACCAAATTTATAATTAATAACAAGATAAATCTTATTAATAAAATTATTGATTCAGGTCATACCTTCAACAAGGAGGTCATGCACAATGACTTGTAATTTTTGGACTTGAGTTATGACTGACCTAGTGTCAATCATTTTGAAATCCAAAAATCTAGCAGCCACAAACTTCTTATGTCCGGCATCCTCAGTCTTGTATTTCTTCTCAAGTGCATTCCATAATGCTTTTGAAGTTTCCATGACAATTAGACATTGTACGAGCCATCTTCCAAACAACTTACCAAAGTGGCTCTCTCAACCTGTAGAAGGGGCCTGTCACGGTCCTACTACGGTTACGCCAGGATCGCGGCCAAAGTGGCTCTCTGAACCTTCAGCAGTGATTTGGCATTTAATTAATTAAATAAATTTTATCCAAAAAATGATCTTATCGATCGATCATTTGACTAATCCAAAGCCGAGCCGAGCGAGCGACGACGACGGCGTGATGGTTCATTCTCTTCAACTCCTTTTAAGAGCTTTACGAAGTGATTCTATATATAAGCACACAAATGTAGTTGTCCCTCACCAATGAGGAACAAAGTGCAAGACAAAAGCTCACTTCTTCAAATTTTTATTTTTCCCTCTATTTTATTTTTCTCCATTTCCAATTCACACTTTTATACTTTAAAGCCCAAATGGCTTAAAAGTCCAACACTACCTCCGCCATGCCATTTTACAACTAGTATCGACCACCACTGCACAACCGCGACTATGTACTGGCTGCCTTCACCAACCATCAGGGACGTATCCAACCTTATGGTACCTGGTTTATTTGAACCTGGTACTTCTAAAATAGAGCATAATTTATGCGTAGAAATTTATTAGTATTGTAATAAATAGTAATTATGAACTCATAACTTTTAAAAATATAATAAGTTTAATGCTAAAAAACACAAATATTGATTCAATAGAGTAAAACCCTTTGATATGCCTCTGTCAGCCATGACCATAAAGCGCAATAAGTGGCATACTCACGATTTTTCATAAGTTGTGTCACAATTTGAAGAAATGAACAAATAAATAACTTATTGCAGTTGTAAGCGATGTCATTTTCTATATTTTTTTCTAATATTTTAATTTTTCTTCTATATAACTAATAAAAAAAAATTGACAAAACAACATCTCATAACACCGCATAATACAAGGTGTATACACCCCTGAGCGCCATGACCTCAGGAGCACATCACCGCCAACTTCCACCACCACTAGCTTTTGTATACATAGTCAAATAAATCACTTACTATATAACACAATATATATAAATTAAATTTTCTTTTATAAATTTTTAATACAAAATTTAGTTATTATTTGAATTAGATTGATTAAAATCATCAAATTAGTCTTATTCAATTGATTAGAGGGTGCCTTTTTCATGAGTGTCACTCTCAAGTCTCAATACTCGGCGGAAAGGAGAAGGGGACCGCATTCCCTTTCTCTACTGTCTAATGGTACTCTTGAAATTTGGCACAAATTAACTTCTCATATCTATTTATAACAGGGACACAAAAGGGATATCATCAGATTTGGTTTCACCTTTCCCATTTATGTAACAACCATATGTACAAAACAAGGGGAGGGGGGGGGGACAAAAGTTAGCTAGAGTATCTTTTCTGTTACTTTCACAGAATACCATGTTGTGTGTGTTACATGAATTTAATATTTTATTTCTCCTTGTATATATTTAGTTTGACATAATTAATGAAAAGATTTTAAACCAATAAGTGACTTGGTATCATGGGATAGATAGGATTTCGATATACTTAATTAGAGATCTCGAGTTTGAATCACGTAAATAGATCAGAAATTCTGCTAAGGTATGTTTTTCCCTTTCATGAGCTATTAGCAGCGCGAAACTACATTAATCAGTTCAGTGAGTTATGAATACCAGATGGTTATACTCTAAACATGAAAACGCTTAGAATTTCAATAGACAGCTTGTTCAATATATATGATACTTTAACCAGGCTCCATTGAGTAAATGTTATCCCTTAGTTATAACTTGTCTCTTGATTATGATATATCTAAGTAAATTTACAAAGTATGAGAATATTTTAAAATGATTGTTAGTGCATGATTTATGGAAATCGTGATATCTTTATATTATTAAAAGGAGAGGAAAAAGTCATCTCCTTAAATTAAGTGGCAGCTTCAGGAAAAACCACATGGTATAGTTAGTTATTAAATTAGTTATTTACTTAATAATTGATTGTTGGTTATTCTTTTTGAATTTAAATGTCTAAAAAATAAAAAAAGTAAAAAACTACCATATATTATGATATCTCTCTCTCTCTCTCTCTCTCTCTCTCTCTCTCTATATATATATATATATATATATATATATATTGGTTACTTTAATTACATTAATAAATATAAATATCTTATAATTAATTAACTAAAATAAAAAGCTATATCGAAAACAAAAATATAAATATAAAATAAAATAACTACCAATTCAAATTGGGTGAGAGTAGTTTCAAGTTGGAGTTTTTATATTATTTTAAAAAGATAAAAGCAAAAAATAATTTATAAAAAACAGAAAAAGAGAAGAAAAACTACCCATTAAAATCGGGGAGTAGTTTCAAGTTGGAATTTTAAATATAAAAATAGTTATCTTATAATTAACTATAATAAAAAACAAAAATCTAAATATATAAAAAAAATAATTACCCGTTCAAATTAGGTGTGAGTAGTTTCAAGTTGTAGTTTTTAAAATTTTAAAAAAGAAAAAATATAAAATAAATCAATAAAAACAAAAAAAGAAGAATAAGAAAAACTACTCATTCAAATCGGAGAGTAGTTTCAAGTTGGAGTTTTAAAATAATTTTAATATAAAAAAATTTAAAAAATAGCAAATTATCAATTCAAAATGTAGAGTATTTTTAAGTTGGAGTTTTAAAATTATTTTAAAAAAGGTAAATAAATAAAAAAACTTTAGAAATTTTTTTTGAATAACGTAATATTCTAATGAAACTTTCAATTAACAATGTAATAGTATTAAATATTGAAAAATATAATAAAACAAAATACATAACAAAAATGATGCGCTGCCTGTATAAGTCCCATTAGTTTAACATAGATTTTATTCACTAAAATTTAGATAATATTATTAAGAAAAATAAAATTAACTTTAAAATAAAAAAACATTTCAATAGTAATAAATCATATATCTTCTCATATATTACAAAAAGAAAGCGAACACTAAATATTATTTAATATAATAAAAAAAGAACAAAAAGGTTATTCATTGACTATATAAGCACCTTTCATATAATAAAGATTTCATTATTGAGTATATCGTATTGACAAACAAGATGAAAATTGTATTTTATTAAAGCAATACGATCTAATAGGATCAAACAAGTCTGATCATAATTTAATTTTGTGACGACCCAAAGGGTCATCACTTGTTTTATTAATCATTCCGAGCTTTTGAGGTCTCGAAAACCTCATTTATAGTTGCCTCGATTTGCGTGTGCAGTCCGGGCACAAAGCTGGAAAATATTTATGTTGAAATATGTGAAATATGTGAAAAAGTTGAAAAATTTTGATATTAATATTGATATGGTTGACTTTGGTCAACATTTTTGGTAAACGGACCCGGGTCCGTGATTTGACTGTCTTAGAAAATCCGTAGACAAATATGGAACTTGGGCACATGCCCGGAATTGAAATCCGAGGTCTAGAACCCCGGTAAAAGAATTTTTCTGTTAAATTGTTTTCTGAAAATGTTTAAGGAAAATGAAACCGATTTTTGATTAAAAAGTACTGGTATCGGGCTCGTATTTTGGTTCCAACGCCCGGTACAGGTCATATATATTGGTTAAGCGCTTTCTGTAAAGTTTGGTTGAAAACGGACGTCGTTTGACGCATTTCGGCCTTAAATTGGAAAGTTTGGAAATTATGAAATTTGAAAGAATTCTTGAGTTTTAAGGCTCAATCCATTGGTTATGATGTTATTTTAGCGATTTGATCGCGCGAGCAAGTTCGTATGATGTTTTTGAGTTAGTGTGCATATTTGGTTTGGAGCCGGGGAGCTCGGGTAAAGATTTGATAGGCCGTTGGATGAAATTCTGAATTTTTGCACTGCTGGTTTTTCACCCAGCTGTTGTCTTCGCAATTGCGAAGTATTTCTCGCAATTGCGAAGCTGGCAGGTCAAGGCAGGGTTCGCAAATGCGAACCCTTGGTCGCAAATGCGAAGGTGCCCAGGACCGTTTGGGTTCGCAAATGCGAACCAAACCTCGCAATTGCGAGGCCTCCAGTGAAAAGGCCTGCTTCGCAAATGCGAAGCATTCTTCGCAAATGCGAAGGTCCCTCAGCCCAGCCTTGTTCGCAAATGCGAACAAACATTCGCAAATGCGAAGGTCCCTGGAAGCAGCCTAGTTCGCAATTGGGAACATATGTTCGCAATTGCGAAGCCCCAGATTTGCCTTGGCTTCGCAAATGCAAACAAAAGTTCGCAAATGCGAACTTCCCAGCCTTAGCTTATTTTTCAAACTCCAGAAATTGGTCGGGGTTCACAATTGCGAACCCATGTTCGCAAATGCGAACACAGAGACATGTAAAACACGATTTTTAGTTCATTTCTTCACTTTTTACAAAACAAAAACACCCATTTGCGATTCTTCACGGATTCCTTCTTCATCAAAACAATTGTAAGTCACTTTTTACTTAATTCTTTCAATTCCTAACATCATTAAACATGTTTTTCAATAGAAATCAAAGGTTCTCATGGTAGAATTTCTTGTTTTTGTTAAAATATAGGGTTTTTCGTAAATTGGGAAATTGGACCTCGAATTGAGGTCCGATTTTGAAACAAATCATATACATGAACTCGTGGGGGATGGGTAACCGAATTTTGGTCCTAACCCCGAGTTCCGACCATGTGGGCCCGGGGTCGAAAATTACTATTCCGGGCAGAATGTTGTAAAAGTTGTAATTGGTCTTAGGAATTAGTTTGTTGAGTAGTATTGATGATATTAAATCAATTGTGTATAGATACGATTGGATTGGAGTCAAATTCGAAAGGAAAAGGCATTGCTACGGATTGAATCATTCGTAAACTTTCGAGGTAAGTGTTTGTTCTATCCTAGCTTGTAGGAATAGGAATTTAGTTATGAATAAATTGTTGATTAAGAGTTATTGGTGTTATACCGGTAATGAAGATAAATTGTTGAAATTATTATCAATTATTGGTTTAAAACCGGTAATTATAAATATTGTTAATATAGAGATTATTGGCTAAATATCGGTAATATATATATTTATGAATTGGGATCGTGTGGCGCGCCGACCACTTATATATTTATGAATTGGGATCGTGTGGCGCGCCGACCACTTATATATTTATGAATTGGGATCGTGTGGCACGCCGACCACAAAGTGACTTATATCTTGGCATTGGCCATAGTTGGCGGTAGCCTATTGATATATTTGGGAGCGGGTGGTACGCCTACCACAAGATGTAGTTACTGTGATAGTTGGGAGCGGGTGGTACGCCTACCACGAGATATGAAATGAGAGAGGAATTGAGACATAAAAGTAAGATTTATTCTGTTGATTAGATTATTCTGGATATCGTGAGTTATTGACTGTTATTTCAGAGCAGAGTATTTCCTTATAAATGTATTGTATATATATGTATATTGCAACTGTACAGGTTTATGTGGGTGGTTGGCCTTAGCCTTGTCACTAGTTCGCTGGGATAGGCCAGGCACTTACCAGCACATGGGGTCGATTGTGCTGATACTACACTCTGCGCTCTTTTTGCGCAGATACAGGTTACGGACAGCAGCAGCGGCAGTAGCGACTTGTGGATTTTTCAACTACTGAGACTACGAGGTAGCCTTGCAGGCGTCCGCAGGACCCGTTGTCTCTTCTATCTATGCTTTTCATTCTGTTATCTCATATAATCGAGATAAACAACTTGTATTTTCTTTCAGACAATTATGTGTATTATTCTTAGAAGTTCGTGAGTATTGTGACACCGGTCTTGGGTAGTGTATCATGTTTGGGTTTTCTTTATCATATTTGACTAAGTCTTCCGCTAATTTTGATTATTTCGCTGTAATTTATATGTTTTAATAATAAGTCTTAATAAGAATTTGGTAATTAATGGAGGTGTAATTAATATTTGGCTTGCCTAGCTTCCATTCAGTAGGCGCCATCATGACCCCCGATGGTGGGAAATTCGGGTCGTGACAAATTTAATTAATTTTTTTTAAACAGGTCTCACAACTCACGAACAACCTTAGTAGAGTCTGAAGGATCGGTACGGAGACGTCTGTATTTATCCTCCAGAGGCTACGGAGTTAGGAAAATATTCCCTTTATTCTTTCCGGTCGTGCGACTTGATCTTTTAAATGTTAATTGAACTTCTACTCTGTTCTTCCGCAGATGGTAAGGACACGTGCATCCTCATCTACCTGACCAGCAGCCCGAGGTCCCAGCAGCGGCAGCTCCCGCTAGGGGCAGAGGCCGAGGTCGAGGTCGTACTAGAGGCCAAGGTAGGGGCAGAGCTCAGCCCCGAGCAGCAGCACGAGTGGCAGAACCTCATGTTCATATCGAGGAGGAAGTTCCAACCCCAGCAGCTCCAGTAGGCCCAGCTCAGGTCCCAGGAGGAGCTTTGTTTTCACCGGATCTTCAGGATGCTTTGGTCCGGATAGCAGGTTTTATGGATCATATCACCAGAGCAGGTTTATTACCGGTAGCACCAGCCACTTCTCAAGCTGGAGGAGGTAATCAGACTCCTGCTACGCGCACTCCGGAGCCAGTGATTCCCCAGACTCAGGTTCCTGTGATTCAGCCAGTTGAGGCAGCTCGGCCTATTATTGCGACTCCGTCTAATGATGGTGCAGCCATGTCTGCTGACGCATTGTGGAGATTGGACAGGTTTACCAAGCTGTTCACTACCACATTCAGTGGCACTCCTTCAGAGGATCCACAGGATTTCCTATACAGCTGCCACGAAGTTCTCCGTACTATGGGTATTGCGGAGACTAATGGTGTGGATTTTGCTACTTTTCGGTTATCTGGTTCCGCCAAGACTTGGTGGAGAGATTATTGTCTAACCAGGCCAGCGGGATCGTCATCTTTGACTTGGGAGCAGTTTGTAGAATTATTCTTGGAGAAGTTCCTTCCAGCAACTCAGCGGGAGGTTATGCGCAGACAATTTGAGCGTCTTCATCAGGGTTCTATGTCTGTCACACAGTACGAGACTAGGTTTGTGGACCTGGCTCGTCATGCTATTATCATACTTCCCACGGATCGGGAGAGGGTGAGGAGGTTTATTGATGGCTTGAATCAGCCAATTCGGCTAGAGATGGCTATGGGGGCAGGAACTGAAATCACTTTTCAGGAGGCGGCTAATGCAGCCCGCCGGATCGAGTTGGCTCTGTCACAGGGAGCGAGACATGGATCAGATAAGAGAGCTCGTAATTCGGGTAGATTCAGTGGTACATCGTCTTGAGACAAAGATTTTTATGATAGAGGCCATCCTCCCAGGCCTTATCAGTCAGCTCTTCAGGTTTCTCATGATGCTTCAGGTGATCGTAATTCTCGGCCACGCTACTCTGATCAGCAGCCTATCAGTGCACCACCACTTCGCTATTTTCAGCAGCCGAGGGCTTGTTTTACGTGCGGTGATCTTAGGCACATTGCAAAGTATTGCCCTCGAGCTTCTGATAGATCTCACCAGCAGGGTACTCGTGCCATGATTAAGGCCCCAGTTCCCTCACAGCCTGCCCAGCCAGCTAGAGGCGGAGGTAGAGGACATAGAGGTGTAGGTAGAGGTCATGGAGGTGGAGCTCAGACCGATAGAGGTAGAGACCAGCCAGCAGCTGATCGTCCTAGAGATACTGCTCAGGGTGGTGGGGCACAGCCCCGATGTTATGCACTTCCCGCCAGACCAGAGGCTGAGTCTTCCGATGCCGTCATTACAGGTATTATTTTGGTTTGTGATAGAAAGGCATCAGCATTATTTGACCCTGGGTCTACATATTCGTATGTGTCTTCCTATTTTGCACCATACTTGGTTCAGCACAGTGATCCACTGAGTATTCCTGTTCATGTGTCTACACCAGTAGGCGATTCCATTGTGGTTGATCGAGTTCATCGGTCATCTATTATAGTAATTGAGGGTCTCGAGACCCGTGCCTGATTTATTACTCCTAAATATGGTGGACTTTGATATTATACTAGGCATGGACTGGCTATCTCCGTATCATGCTATTTTAGATTGCCATGCCAAGACTGTGACTTTAGCTCTGCCGAATTCGCCTCGTATAGAGTGGAAAGGAATTTCGGGTCATACTAGCCGTAATGTTATTTCTTATGTTAAAGCTCAGCGTATGGTTGGAAAGGGATGCTTGGCTTATTTGGCCTATGTCCGTGATTCTAGTGCCGAGGTTCCTTCTATTGACTCGGTGCCTGTGGTTCGCGAATTTCCTGAAGTATTTCCTTCAGACTTGCCAGGTATGCCGCCCGATAGGGACATTGATTTTTGCATTGATTTGGCTCCAGGCACTCAGCCCATTTCCATTCCCCCATACCGTATGGCTCCGCCGGAGTTAAAAGAATTGAAGGAACAGTTGCAGGATTTACTTGAAAAGGGTTTCATTAGACCCAGTGTTTCGCCGTGGGGTGCACCTGTATTATTTGTAAAGAAGAAAGATGGTTCGATGAGAATGTGCATTGACTATCGACAGTTAAACAAGGTGACTATCAAAAATAAATATCCACTCCCGCGAATTGATGATTTATTTGACCAGCTTCAGGGTGCCAAGGTATTTTCAAAGATAGATTTGAGATCGGGCTATCATCAACTGAAGATTAGGGCATCCGATGTCCCTAAGACAGCGTTCCGCACTCGGTATGGACATTCTGAATTTCTGGTCATGTCTTTTGGGTTGACAAATGCTCCAGCAACTTTTATGGAATTAATGAATCGGGTGTTCCGACCTTATTTAGACTTGTTTGTAATAGTCTTCATTGATGACATATTAATATATTCCTGCAGTCAGGAGGAGCATGCACAACATCTCAGAGTGGCCTTGCAGACTCTGAGAGATAGCCAGCTATATGCAAAATTTTCAAAGTGTGAATTTTGGCTAAGTTCAGTTGCATTCCTGGGTCATATTGTGACGGCAGCAGGTATTCAGGTTGATCCGAAGAAAATTGAGGCAGTCAAGAGCTGGCCTAGACCGACATCAGCCACGGATATTCGGAGTTTCTTGGGGTTAGCGGGTTATTATCGCCGATTCGTAGAAGGATTTTCGTCTATTGCAACCCCACTGACCAGATTGACCCGGAAGGGTGTTCAATTTGAATGGTCCGATGAATGTGAGGCGAGCTTTCAAAAGCTCAAGACAACCTTGACCACAACACCGGTATTGGTTTTACCCACAGGTACGGGACCTTATACTGTTTATTGTGATGCTTCCCGTATTGGGCTTGGTGCGGTGTTAATGCAGGATGGCAAGGTTATTGCCTATGCTTCGAGGCAGTTGAAGATTCATGAGAAGAACTATCCAGTGCATGATCTAGCATTGGCGGCGATTATTCACGCATTGAAGATCTGGAGGCATTATTTGTATGGTGTATCATGTGAAGTATACACCGATCATAAGAGTCTTCAGTATTTGTTTAAGCAGAAAGAGTTGAATATGAGGCAGAGAAGGTGGCTAGAGTTGCTAAAAGACTATGATGTTACTATTTTATATCACCCAGGTAAGGCCAATGTGGTGGCCGATGCATTGAGTAGAAAGTCGGCCAGCATGGGTAGTCTTGCATATATTCCGGTCAGTCAGAGACCATTTGCTCTAGACGTCCAGGCATTAGCCAACCGGTTCGTGAGATTGGACATTTCTGAGCCTAGCAGGGTGTTAGCCTGCACGGTCGCTCGTTCTTCTTTATTAGAGCGTATCCGTGAGAGGCAATTTGATGATCCTCATTTGCGTGAGTTGAGAGATACGGTACAGCGGGGAGGTGCCACACAGGTAAATCTAGATGATGATGGGATATTGAAATTGCAGGGTCGAGTTTGTGTGCCCAATGTCGAAGGGATTCGAGAGTTAATCTTAGCGGAGGCCCACGGTTCGCGGTATTCTATTCACCCATGCGCCGCGAAGATGTACCAGGACTTACGTTAGCACTATTGGTGGCGCAGAATGAAGAAAGATATCGTTGCGTATGTCGCTCGGTATCTAAATTGTCAGCAGGTGAAATATGAGCACCGGAGACCTGGTGGTGTATTCCGGAGGATTGAAATTCCCGAGTGGAAATGGGAGCGGATCATAATGGACTTCATTACTGGACTTCCTTTGACTCGGAGGAAATTTGATACTATTTGGGTCATTGTTGATAGGCTGACCAAGTCAGCACACTTTATTCCAGTATCTGTCTCCTACTCGTCGGAGAGGTTAGCGGAGGTTTACATTAGGGGGATTGTTCGTCTCCATGGAGTGCCAGTATCTATTATCTCTGATCGGGGTACGCAGTTTACCTCGCGGTTCTGGAGAGCGGTCCAGCAGGAGTTAGGCACCCAGGTTCAGTTGAGTACAACATTTCATCCTTAGACGGATGGCCAGTCCGAGAGGACTATTCAGATTCTAGAGGACATGCTTCGAGCCTGTGTTATTGATTTCGGAGGCTCGTGGGACCAGTTTCTGCCATTAGCAGAGTTCGCCTACAATAACAGTTACCAGTCTAGCATCCAGATGGCTCCGTATGAGGCGTTGTATGGTAGGCGATGTCGATCACCAGTTGGATGGTTTGAACCGGGAGAGGCTCGGTTGTTGGGTACAGACTTAGTTCGGGAGGCCTTGGATAAGGTCAAGACTATTCAGGAGAGATTGCGTTCAGCTCAGTCCAGGCAGAAGACTTATGCGGATCGTAAGGTTCGAGATGTAGATTTCATGGTTGGCGAACGAGTATTGCTTCGAGTGTCGCCTATGAAGGGCGTGATGAGGTTCGGGAAGAAGGGCAAGCTCAGCCCTAGGTATATTGGTCCAATTGAGATTCTAGACAGAGTGGGAGGGGTGGCTTACGGATTAGCTTTGCCGCCTAGCTTATCAGCCGTGCATCCAGTTTTTCATGTATCTATGCTTCGGAGATACCACGGCGATCCCACACATGTGTTAGACTTCAGTACTGTCCAATTGGACAATGATCTATCTTACGAGGAGGAGCCGGTGGCTATTCTAGACCGGCAGGTTCGACAGTTGAGGTCGAAGAGTTATCCTTCTGTGCGTGTTCGGTGGAGAGGTCAGCCTCCCGAGGCATCGACCTGGGAGTCCAAGTCTGATATGCGGAGCCGCTACCCACACTTGTTTCCTGACTCGGGTACTTCTTTCTTTTGTCCGTTCGAGGACGAACGGTTGTTTTAGAGGTGGAGATTGTGACGACCCAAAGGGTCATCACTTGTTTTATTAATCATTCCGAGCTTTTGAGGTCTTGAAAACCTCATTTATAGTTGCCTCGATTTGCGTGCGCAGTCCGGGCACAAAGCTGGAAAATATTTATGTTGAAATATGTGAAATATGTGAAAAAGTTGAAGAATTTCGATATTAATATTGATATGGTTGACTTTGGTCAATATTTTTGGTAAACGGACCCGGATCCGTGATTTGACTGTCTCAGAAAATCCGTAGAAAAATATGGAACTTGGGCATATGCCGGAATTGAAATCCGAGGTCTAGAACCCCGGTAAAAGAATTTTTCTGTTAAATTGTTTTCTGAAAATGTTTAAGGAAAATGAAACTGAATTTTGATTAAAAAGTTCTGGTATCGGGCTCGTATTTTGGTTCCGACGCCCGGTACAGGTCATATATATTGGTTAAGCGCTTTCCTGTAAAGTTTGGTTGAAAACGGACGTCGTTTGACGCATTTCGGCCTTAAATTGGAAAGTTTGGAAATTATGAAATTTGAAAGAATTCTTGAGTTTTAAGGCTCAATCCATTGGTTTTGATGTTATTTTAGCGATTTGATCGCGCGAGCAAGTTCGTATGATGTTTTTGAGTTAGTGTGCATATTTGGTTTGGAGCCGGGGAGCTCGGGTAAAGATTTGATAGGCCGTTGGATGAAATTCTGAGTTTTTGCACTGCTGGTTTTTCACCCAGTTGTTGTCTTCGCAATTGCGAAGTATTTCTCGCAATTGCGAAGGTGGCAGGTCAAGGCAGGGTTCGCAAATGCGAACCCTTGGTCGCAAATGCGAAGGTGCCCAGGACCGTTTAGGTTCGCAAATGCGAACCAAACCTCGTAATTGCGAGGCCTCCAGTGAAAAGGCCTGCTTCGCAAATGCGAAGCATTCTTCGCAAATGCGAAGGTCCCTCAGCCCAGCCTTGTTCGCAAATGCGAACAAACATTCGCAAATGCGAACAAACATTCGCAAATGCGAAGGTCCCTGGAAGCAGCCTAGTTCGCAATTGCGAACATATGTTCGCAATTGCGAAGCCCCAGATTTGCCTTGGCTTCGCAAATGCGAACAAAAGTTTGCAAATGCGAACTTCCCAGCCTTAGCTTATTTTTCAAACTCCAGAAATTGGTCGGGGTTCGCAATTGCGAACCCATGTTCGCAAATGCGAACACAGAGACCTGTAAAACACGATTTTCGGTTCATTTCTTCACTTTTTACAAAACAAAAACACCCATTTGCGATTCTTCACGGATTCCTTCTTCATCAAAACAATTGTAAGTCACTTTTTACTTAATTCTTTCAATTCCTAACATCATTAAACATGTTTTTCAATAGAAATCAAAGGTTCTCATGGTAGAATTTCTTGTTTTTGTTAAAATATAGGGTTTTTCGTAAATTGGGAAATTGGACCTCGAATTGAGGTCCGATTTTGAAACAAATCATATACATGAACTCGTGGGGGATGGGTAACCGAATTTTGGTCCTAACCCCGAGTTCCGACCATGTGGGCCCGGGGTCGAAAATTACTATTCCGGGCAGAATGTTGTAAAAGTTGTAATTGGTCTTAGGAATTAGTTTGTTGAGTAGTATTGATGATATTAAATCAATTGTGTATAGATACGATTGGATTGGAGTCAAATTCGAAAGGAAAAGGCATTGCTACGGATTGAATCATTCGTAAACTTTTGAGGTAAGTGTTTGTTCTATCCTAGCTTGTAGGAATAGGAATTTAGTTATGAATAAATTGTTGATTAAGAGTTATTGGTGTTATACCGGTAATGAAGATAAATTGTTGAAATTATTATCAATTATTGGTTTAAAACCGGTAATTATAAATATTGTTGATATAGAGATTATTGGCTAAATGCCGGTAATATATATATATTTATGAATTGGGATCGTGTGGCGCGCCGACCACTTATATATTTATGAATTGGGATCGTGTGGCACGCCGACCACAAAGTGACTTAAATCTTGGCATTGGCCATAGTTGCCGGTAGCCTATTGATATATTTGGGAGCGGGTGGTACGCCTACCACAAGATGTAGTTACTGTGATAGTTGGGAGCGGGTGGTACGCCTACCACGAGATATGAAATGAGAGAGGAATTGAGACATGAAAGTAAGATTTATTCTGTTGATTAGATTATTCTGGATATCGTGAGTTATTGACTGTTATTTCAGAGCAGAGTATTTCCTTATAAATGTATTGTATATATATGTATATTGCAACTGTACAGGTTTATGTGGGTGACCGGCCTTAGCCTTGTCACTAGTTCGCTGGGATAGGCCAGGCACTTACCAGCAAATGGGGTCGGTTGTGTCGATACTACACTCTGTGCTCTTTTTCCGCAGATACAGGTTACGGGCAGCAGCAACGGCAGTAGCACGATTGTGTATATTCCGACTACTGAGACTTCGAGGTAGCCTTGCATGCGTCCGTAGGACCCGTTGTCTTCTCTATCTATATTTTTTATTCTGTTATCTCATGTAATCGAGATAAACAGCTTGTATTTTCTTTCGGACAATTATGTGTATTATTCTTAGAAGTTCGTGAGTATTGTGACACCAGTCTTGGGTAGTGTATCATGTTTGGGTTTTCTTTATCATATTTGACTAAGTCTTCCGCTAATTTTGATTATTCCGCTGTAATTTATATGTTTTAATAATAAGTCTTAATAAGAATTTGGTAATTAATGGAGGTGTAATTAATATTTGGCTTGCCTAGCTTCCATTCAGTAGGCGCCATCATGACCCCCGATGGTGGGAAATTCGGGTCGTGACAAATTTAATTAATTTTTTTTAATATTAACTGCGCATCGCGCGAGTGCGACTAATAGTGTTATTATAAAGGGGTTAGAAACACGAAACACGCCTTACTTAATTAGCTAGTAATAAAAGTTTGCTTAGTAATCCAATATACAACAGACAAGCATGTGTGAAATAGCTAATTTTATTGAAGAAAAATAACTCATGAGGTGTTAATTTGGAAGAAATCGATATGGAAAATCAACAACGTAACCCCTAGATTTTGAGCAATATATATTTGAGGTTTTTAAAAGTACCCTCGTGTTTGTTGTGAGCCATTATTTGGTTTATAAGACCTTGCATTAGCCTTTCAAATTTTCCATTGGTTATTTAGGTTAAGCACTCATGCATAGGGGTGGAGACTTTGGGCAAACCCGAAGTCCAAATCGAAATTCGAATTTCTTGGGTTTTTTATTTGATTTTTCGGATTACGGATTGGATTTTGGATTTAATTTTTAAAGTTTTTGGATTTTGAATTGGATATTGGATTTGATACTTCGAATATTTGGATATCCGAAAATTCGAAATTTTTATATTTTGTCCATTATCCATATGTCAATAGTAATAAGTTTAATATCCTACCCATTAGATATTATCATATATATTCAATGTTAATTACTAAGTTATTATGAGAATACTTTCTATTTGGACATGATTTTACTGTGTTTACTTCTTAGCTGTCGTATTAACGTCTCTAATGTATTTTTTTATATAATTATTTTAATATTTCATTTGGATGATTGCGGTGAGAATAAAGAACTCTCCACACAATTTAACATGAGTACTTCATTTGGATATTCATTTATGTAAAAAAGAAGAGACATAATCTCAACTTAAGCTCAAAACCAAAAATCCAAATTATCCAAACCGATTGATCCGATATCGAACTTAAAAAACCTGATCCAATCCAAACATATTTGGATTAGATTTGAATTATTATTTTGTTAATCCAAAAATTAAAAATTCAAACCGAAATTTCATATGCAATCCGAACTGCCCGAACGCCCACCCCTACTCATGCATGTTTCGTGTGAACTATATATTGTTTGATCTAAAGTGAGAATCTTGTGTTTTCCGAAAGCTGTTATTTTCTTTGCTTCATTACGACATCAATTATCCGACTCACATAATATAATAACAGATGTACAAATTTTTAGTGATGTTTCGAATAGAATATTAAACTCTTCTGCACGAGGCATTAAACACATTACTTTAACAGAAGAAGATAGGCAATGTATTTATGAGCCTTGGAAATGTTCGAATATTGTTAAGCTAGCTTGAAAGAGAATGTTACACCAATATTTTCAAAAAAAAAAAAAATCAAGAACTATGGTATCCAACAGAAGACCTTCCCTGATAGATCTTGGAGAGGACTACTACATTATTAAATTTCGAAAAAAAAAATATGGAAAAAGCTATCAACCAAAGGCCTTGGTTCATCAATGGCCACTTCCTCTTAATTACTAAATGGAAGCCTAACTTTGTGGCTACAAAAGAAAAAGTAACATCCTCAGCAGTATGGATGTCACGACCCTAGTTCACCAATCGTGAACATGTCATGACGGCACCCAATCCCCACGACTAGGTAAGCCTAACACGTTGCGGAATATACAAGTTTATGAACATTAAATAATAAATAGCGGAAAAATAATATAAAAAGGAAATATAATCTGTGCCGCTTGGCACATACACTCGTCAAACACACTGTATAAAACACCACCAAGACCCGGAATCCCATGGGCAACACATACTAAAAGAGAGTATACAACCGTGGCTCTATGTGTAAAGAGTATCTAACAACGAAATGAAGGAAAACATCTACTAATACTATCAGAATAGAAGGAGGGCCTCCAGATCTGCGGACGCAGCATATCATACCTCGAGGTCTCCAAATGTACCGCTGAATCACCTAGTACGGGCCTGTCTTGATGTACCTGGATCTGCACAATAAAAGTGTGCAGAAGAGTAGCATGAGTACACCACGGCGGTACTCAGTAAGTGCCAAGCCTAACCTCGATGGAGTAGTGACGAGGAAGGTCAGGGCCCTACTGAGAGAAAACAATTACAAAATGATAATAACAATAATAAGCAGTTTAAATGATAATAATTCTGAAATAACAACAATAAAGTGATTACTGCAACCGTCTACAATTAAGCTAACAACAAGTAACAATCTCAATTAACAAGTCCAGGACCTGTGGGAATTGAACCCACAGTCCCATCAACAGTACACCTGGGTCTCCGGGAATCGAACCCGCAGCCCATGTCTCAATAATATATCAATAGCTGAGGATCTCCGGGAATCGAACCCGCAGCCCATGTCTCAATAATATATCAATAGCTGAGGATCTCCGGGAATCGAACCCGCAGTCCATATCTCAAAAACTCAGGATCTCCTGGAATCGAACCCGCAGTCCCTACCAATAACTCAGGATCTCCGGGAATCGAACCCGCAGTCCCTACAAATAACTCAGGACCTCCGGGAATCAAACCCACAGTCCCTACCAATAACTCAAGATCTCCGGGAATCGAACTGGCAGTCCCTACCAATAACTCAGGATCTCCGGGAATCGAACCCGCAGTCCATATCTCAATAATATATCAATAAACTCCGGGTCTCCGGGAATCGAACTCGCAGCCCTTGGATCTCCGGGAATTGAACCCGCAGTCCACCAACACAACAAATAAAGAAAACGCACAGAGAAAAACATAATATGCTTAACTAAAACTTCACCAAAAACTAGTGCCAACAATTATCAAGAAGTTCAAGTAAGACAATTTGGCAATTAGACATATAAATCCTATCTAATCATGCTTCCCTAACGAATGCCAGGTAAATATCATAAATTAATCAACTAAGGACAGGAGTGCTACAACAACCAGCGCATGTACACGCCCGTCACCTCGCGTACAAGGCATTTAAATTATCACATAATATCCTAGGGGTGAAAGTTCCCCCACACGAGGTTAGACAAGCCACTTACCTCGACGCCGGTACAAAACCACTAAGAGATAACTCTCTTGCCACGAATATCGACCTCCACAGGTGTAGTATCTGATAAAAATTAATAGAATTACATCAAAATAGGCCAATTGGGCATTACCCAATCGAAACAATTCAGAATACACCAAAACCTACAAGTTGCCAAAATCCGACTTTCGGTACGCTTCTCGAAAAATTACGAAAGTTATATATTCGGGTTCCTTATCTCAACACGAGTCTGTGCATATAAAATTTATCAAAATTGGACTCTGTTTGCCCATTCAAATCAATGATTTTCTATAATTTAGGCCTAGGGCTAAAACCCTCCATTAATCCTCCATTAACAGTAAAATAATCACGGATTTCACGATAAACTAATGAATTAAGGCCAAGAAAACTTACCCCCGATGATTTTCCGATGATATCCCAGCGATTCCCCGTCAATTTCTGTCCAAAAGCTCTCAAGTCATTTACTCTTATTCAACTACAGTTCACTTGATCCAACGAACATAACCACCTGTGCTCTATTAGCACTCTGACACCATAGGGTATGACCTCATTCCAATACAACCAAACATCACCCCGCTCCATGCACCGAGCATTCTCTACCGATGACATCTTAAAACATACTATGATTCTCACACGCCTACGAAGCACCATGTAGCCTCTGTCGAAGCTTTTTCCCTGCTGATAATAAAATGTAGAGTTTATTAGGGACACAGGGACATCAAAAGTCCCAACATCATACCATACGAGCCTCAACTCTTGCCCATCCGCAAGTTTTCAAGAACTTTTTGAATAGCACCTAAATACATCGCAGGCCAAATTCGATATGACACATGACCCATAATTTGGTCGTTGATAGTGAAATCCTTTCACTTGGCACGAAGCCATAAGATACATCTTGCTAATCCATGATACTAGCCTTTAACATTCGTACGTCTTCATCATAAGATAGCCCAAGACATTCGTTTGGTACATGTCCTTCTTAAGACAGTTAAACTCATTTCCCCCCAGTATATCTGATGGCTGAATCTTTCGCTAAATAGATATCTCATATGAACCATATAGTCTTTATTACCACCAACTATCTTTAGATCTACATCTACCTTGTGATTCTACCATTACTGTGACGATTAGGCAGTTAAGTAAACCTTCTCATGACCGTACTTATCAACCGAATGTCATAACCTAGTGCACCCCCATGTGCACAATTGAAGATCTCTCAATTCTCTTGCATTATCGATATGGATGACACGCAGTAACAATGGTTGAGTAAATTCTTGACTCCCTTGAATCCCTCTGCAGCGTCACGAACCGTCGGCGCATACTTGATACCGAGTGCGCAATTTCAATACATGAGTGGATGCAAAAGAACATAAGACATAGGCTCAAACTAAATAAATGGCGCACGATAAGGAATTCAAAGAATTGAAGAGTTTCCTAAACAATTACATAGACCCTCGTAGATAAATACAAACGTCTCCGTATCGATCAGCGAGAATCTAAGTAACCGGTATGTGTTCCGTGACTCCTACGAACCTAGTGCTCTGATACCAACTTGTCACGACCCTAGTTCACCAATCGTGAACACGTGTTAGGCTTACCTAGTCGTGGGGACTGGGTGCCGTCATGACATGTTCACGATTGGTGACCTAGGGTCGTGACAATGGATTAGACTGCCCAATCTTCCAACGAAATTTTATGATTCAAATTTTTTAGAAAAGGTTGGAAATCCTATTGGACGTCTGCTAAAAATTGATGACTTTAAGGGTACGTTATGCAGGAACTTGTGTAGAAATTCCATTGGATATTCCAGTACAACCCTTTTTTTATATTGGCCTACACAAACAATACATTTTCTACGAAGGAGAAAATGTTTATGCAAAATTGTGGAAGATTTGGTCATACGATGGAACACTGTAGCCATGTTCTAAAATCCCCAGAAAATACAAGCTCAACCAGTGATCAACCTACTTAAGCAAAGGAGAACCTGGAGGAAGGATGGAAAATAGTATCCTTTAATAAAGGAAGGAAACATATTGCAAAAAATCCACGTCTAATTTTAACAAATCCAAACACTCATTCCAAGAGCCCAGGTATCTTGATAGATCTATTCTCTTCAATGCCAATACTGGTAAGTTCTTAAACACCCAATTACTTCAATACAAACCTAAGGAATCCTCGAACATTCATCACCCCACCAAGACCACGGTCACCGCTAACACTGTATAAACCACCCTAGCTATGGAAAACCATCTTTCCCTTCTACAAGATGAGCAAATGGTTTTGGAATATACCACTGATCTACCATTAAGAGACAAATTAAAAACTGTTAATCTTAAAAATGGTGAACACTTTTCCTTACATCATGAGGACCTAGCCATGCTGGATTCGAACGTGGCAAAAAATTCTACTAATGAAAAAATTAATAAAAAAATCCGCCATGCAAAATGACACACAAATAGATAATAATCCGCCACATGTATGGTATCAGGATCGGGTGGCATGCCGTCACAAGTATGGTATCTGGATCGGGTGGCACGCTGCCACAGGTATGTTATTGGAAGGGGTTGCGCGCCGCAACGGTGTAATGTGAAAATAGAGTTAGTTGTACGTTACTTGGTATACAATACTTCCTGGCTTCTGAGGAAAAGTCCGTATTGAGTATCACTCGGCGAATGACACATCGGTTGTGTCCTTTCAGGATTTGATAGCATACATTAATTGTTTCACCCTGGGTGAGGTTGATTGCTTGGGTTCAGACCTAAATATGTGCGTGGCTGACCGTTTGAGCTTGGTAACTTGAGGTGCTTCATGAGTAATAGTGTTTGGATAGAATCACAAATCGTGGCACGATGTTATGACCTCTCGAGGAGGATTCAGGTACTCTGTGATGTGGGATGGGATCTCAGTTCTATGTTATGATGGTACAAAGGAATTGAATTACGGCTCTTTTGTTGGAGACAGTTGTCACGAATTGAATATGTTCAGACATTTCTATTGGAGCATGTGGTGTGCTTGTCGCGGCTTAGGCCGGTGTTTGAGGTGTCATGTCATCAGTGCGGTGTGTTATAATCGAAATGATCGTTGGAGTCATTAATGAGTGCGAGCATATGTGATTTCAGCTGGTTAGAAAGGTAAAAATCGAGGTTTGGCTCCAAAATCTATTGTGGTATCAGTTAAAAGAAAAATGGATTCATGAATGGTTGACCTGAGAGATGGGTTCTATATATCGCGTGTTCGGTTGTCGTGGGCATGATATGAAGGTTTTGGAACAAGACTCTATCTAATGAAAAAGGTTTTTCAGTTAGTATTTTGTTTTTGTGGGGAATTGTTGTGATTAGAGACTATCGTCTCGAGTGTTTGGGTTGTTGATACATCAAATGATCCCACCTGGAGTGGTGAGTATGGGTTATCGCAGTGGATTCGAGTGTATCCTGAGTATAGGCATGGGATTAGCATTTGGTATATGATTTCAGAAAGTGCAATGTGGTTTATGGTTTAGATGGTCTATGGAATTTCAGCTATATGGTGTTTTCGGGCTTATGTGAGACAGGGTGACGTGTGATCGCCCGAATATATGCTTGGTAAGGTCATTCAGCTATTGGGTTGCTTCTAGTACCACTCTGGTACGCTCGAGGACGGGCGTTTGTTTAAGTTGGGGAGAATGTGACGACCCGGTCCGTCGTTATGGGAATTACCACCCCGTTACCTTGCATTTATGTGTTTTATGCTTTTGTATCAGTGTTACAGTCTATCGGGTGAGTTAGGAGTGATTCTGGTTGGAAATGAGGCAATTAGCCTTTTTTAAGGAAGTTTGAATATGGAAAGTCAACCTGGAATTGACTATTTAGTTAGAATGTTTGGAATCGAATTCTGATGATTTGGTTAGTTCCGGGAGGTGATTTGTGACTTAGAGGATCGATCGGAATTTAATTTGGAGGTCCGGTGTAGAAATAGGCTTGAATTGGCTAAGGTTGAATATTGGCGAAATCCGAACGGTAGGTGATATTTTGATCCGGGGGTCAGAATGGAATTCCGACAATTTTTGTAGCTTCATCATGTGATATTGGATATGTCTGCAAATTTTCAGGCCATTCGGACGTCGTTTGGTCGGGTTTTTAATTGAATGTTAGTTTCGGAAGTTTGAGTTAATCCTAAGCTTGAATCCGCTATAATTCGATGATTTCTGTGTTTAAGGGCGTGTTTTTACAATTGGAACAAGTTCGTATCTTGTTTTGGAGTATGCTGGTGGTTTTTGTTGGGGGTCCCGGGGGCCTCGGGGTGAATTCGGGCCATCATCCTGGCACTTTTGAGCTTTGAAGTCTGCAGAAAATTGCAGCAGCTATGCAGAACAATTTTGTTCTCCGCGATCGCGGAGGTCGCCATGCGATCGCGTAAGGCTTTGTGGTAATGCATCGCGATAGCGATGCCATGTGTGAGATCGCGTAGGAGGATGACTTTGAGCTTTGCGATCGCGAGGTATAGAGTGCGACCGCGTAAGTCGGAGATTGGGAGCAGTGCGATCGCGTAAGGAAGCATGCGATCGCGCAGGGTTATTTGTCTGAAGCAGTGCAATTGCGTGTGTTATGTCGCGATCGCGTAGAGTTATTTTGAAGTTGGCCGAGTTTGTTCATCGCGATCGCGAGCCTGTGGCTGCGATCGCATAGGGTCGCCTGGCAGCCAGATATATTAAAATACCAGAACAGTGTTTTCGCGAACCCTTCACCCATAACCTCCATTTTTGAGTTCTAAGAGAAGATATTGACGGGAAATTGCTGGGAATTCATCGGGTATTCATCGGAGGTAAGTTTTATGGCCTAATTACGTTATTTTATCATGGAATTTTTGAGTATTTCACTGTTAATGGAAGATTAAATGGGGATTTTAGTCCTAGGCCTAAATTATGGAAAATCGTTGATTTGAATGGGCAAATAGAGTCCGATTTTGGTAAATTTTATATGCATGAACTCGTGTTGAGACGAGGATTATGAATATATGATTTTCGTAATTTTTCGAAAAGCGTACCAAAAGTCAGGTTTTGACAACTTTGTGGGTTTTGGTGCAAATTGAGTTATTTTGAATGGGTTGTGTCTAATTAGCCTATATTGATGTATTCTTATTGATTTTGAGCAGATTCGGCATCCGAGGTGATTGAATTGCGAGGAAAGCGCAAGGCGGATTAAGGCTTCTATCGGATCGAGGTGAGTGGTGGTAGTAAATAATGTACTGAGGGTTTGAAACCCCGTACTTGCACTTTATAGTGCTATGTTGAGATGAGACACGCGTCATGTGATGGGCGTGGTGACATTGTGATTGGGGGATTGGACTTATTCCTTCCCGACTAATAGTTTATTGTGTATTATGACTGTGAATGAACCTATAAATGTGTAATTGGGCTGGTAGCCATGTTTGGGGTCTTGTGCCGATCTGTAAAAGTATTAGGGAAACCTGTAGAGCTAGGTGACCCTTATGTCATGCTGGATACATACACTCAGCTGTAGTATATCATGCTGGCTACATACACTCAGCCGTAGTATATCATGCTGGATACATACACTTAGTTGTAGTTATAGTTGTATAGCATAGCATGAGCCAGTACTAGATGTGTACTTTGAGAGAGACTACCCGGGGATGGATTCCCTATTCTAGCTGAGTGGGCCTGAGAGACCAAGTCTATATTGACTGAGATAGGGTCGAGGACCCACTATGAGATATTATATTGGGCCTGAGAGGCCAAATCTATATTGACTGAGATAGGGTCGAGGACCCACTGTGAGATATTATATTGGGCCTGAGAGGCCAAGTATATACTAACTGGGATAGGGTCGAGGACCCTCTATATATATATATATATATATATATGTTGGATCGGGCTGCACGCCGCATTACTATATGTATTGGATCGGACTGCACGTCGCAGTAATATACAAGTGGGACGGACTGCACGCCGCAATATTAATGCGCTTGGGTTGTAGGAGCCCCTTCGGAGTCTGAGTCTTCACACATTCTCAGTGGGCGCTGGAGTATATTGTGAGATCGGGCTGCACGCCACAGCAGTTGTAGATGCGTGATTTTGCCCCTACCCGAGATTTTTTATATTTTTAGCGTAAAATATTTAGTTTAGGCATAATATAGCTATCTTAGCTAATTTTGACTCTTTTACTTTATTTTTTCCTTAAAATGAAAAATAACAAAAATATAGTTTTATTAATGTTTCGTAGTCATTTATAAACTTGAAAAATACAAAAAATAAAAAGTACTTTATATTTTTTATCTTTTATAAAAACGAAAATAATAAAAAATAGTTTCATTAACGTTTTGTAGTTAATTTAATATAAAAATAATAATTTTGTTTTAATTATTAGTCTTATAGTTATTTTGCTTACGTAGGATTAATTAATAACACCGTGTTCTCATTCTCGGTTCCGGGAAAAGAATAATATTCGGGTTCAAACTACCCGATTTTATAATTTTCGGACCTAGCCCATAATAATCCGAGCCCACCACACATGGGGGACACGGACGGAGCGCGAGGCGAAACCCATAACCCTTGAAACCCACGTGGAGACCCATGACTCTTGGTCTCTCACGTGGGAATCTTTAGAAGCCAATGGACAAAAGATGGGCATGGGATATTTTAAGAGGAGGAGACATTCACGGATGGGAGAATATAGAAATATATATACACTATTGAGAATATAAAGAAGGGGGGCTTCTTCTTCCTGGGCAAGAAAAAAACGCACAGAGGGTGGCCATTTTTGAACAGGAAAATACACAATACATATACAGGCTACGGCAGTCTACTGCTCAGGGCCTTCTTCATTTGCCGAAGAAGACGATCGACGATCCAGCCACCGTCGCCGCCAAACGACCATTCTAAATACCACTCCGACCAGTCCGTCGACCACCAGTTTCTGCTTCTTCTTTTTTTTCGTTCCAGCAGCAACCAAACGACCCTCTCAGCCTCTTCTTCTTCATTTGAACTCAAGCAGCACACCCATGGCTGCCTGAAATTTGCCAGAGAAACGAGTTCCAGTAGTTTGTCGGATTAACGAGCCCCGGAGCGAGCTCCAAAGATCAGCTTCAAACAGTCTTTGAACAAGCCCCGAAAGCCCTTGTAGCTTCATCCATAAAACCTCGTTCAACAGCTTCAACCAGTCTGCTACTGTTTCGTCTTCTTCGTTGAAACAACCAGCAACAATATCCACTCCAGCTCACGTCACTGCCCAAACGACACTCACCAAACGATCCCTTCAGCTCATGGTTCCTGCTGCCTTTGTCGTTGACGAAACCCAGTCGCCGTCGACCACCAGTCCGCACGAACCAGTTTTAAGGTTGTCGTTAGTCATCGTCTAGGGAGGTTCTATTTCAGTCAAGCGTTGGGTTGCCGATGCAAGGTTTCGGTTCGTTGGTCTGCTATTTTCGTTGTTGTTCTGCTCTGAGGTATGCACATAAAAGTTACTTTTGTTTCTAACAAATAAGATCCGAGAAGTCAAGTATTATGTTTCACATGTGTTTGGTTCACTTAGAATCGGCATTTTTAGTTTTTTTTTTTGTTTTAAAACTGTTTGGGATTCATTGTTGCTTTGTGATATTGACGATGTGTTGCAAAAGAGGCTTAATGTGCATTGATATTTTTCTCATACAATTATTTTATATTGGATATTCTACCTGAAATGCTATTCACCCTTTTACATTTGTTGGTTGGATATTTTGAGCACGCCAATTGGTTTAAATGAACGCAATAGTATTTTAATTTTTTTTCTTATTTGATACATAAGTTGCCTTATTGGATAATTGTCTCATATAGTTTTGAGCTTTACACCCAATTACGTGACATGTGGTACTTAGCTTAGAGACCTAATCACAACTTTAGGTACACCTCAAAATTATGCCTTAATCTAATATTCGTAGAAATGCTTTAGGCATGATATTTAAATTAATTTCTAAACTTTGGGGTGCATTTCATGTAACCCGATTATAACGACTCTGGATAATAGTAGTGAATAAATCAGGATTTCTTTAGAGATAAATAAAATAGAGAATCGTAATTGCTTTTAGGGCAACTTTATAAATAATAAATGAGACGAGCTTCGCCAAATAAAAATGCACAAACTGCAGGGCCCTCGTGAATGTATATATTAAAAATATTTTAGGTCTCGGGATGGATCGTTTAGTGAATTTCACGGTCCTCCCCAAAACAATAACGCGTTAGTATCTTTAGGCGCGTATTTAATAATGCTATCTCCTTAAACCCGGGTGCACATTTATGTGACCCAAATCCAAGTCTCGACGAAGTCAAAATGTACCAAAGGCCATAGGCGTACAGGTACGGTGTGGTCTGAAGTACGTTATCACGACGTCGCAATTCCATAAAAAATGACAATAATCATAAAGCGGTTAAAAGTTGAAATTTGCACATAGGTTAAAGCACATTATAAAAATCAGACAAATAAGCCATGTATGATAATTGAGCGACCGTGCTAGAACCACGGAACTCGGGAATGCCTAACACCTTCTCCCGGGTTAACAGAATTCCTTATCCGGATTTCTGGTGCGCAGACTTTTAAATAGAGTCAAACCTTTCCTTAATTCAGGATTCAAACCGGTGACTTGGGACACCATAAATCTCCCAAGTGGCGACTCTGAATCTCTTAATAAATGAATCCCGTTTTGATTGTCCTTTAATTGGAAAAAACTCCTTCACTTAGCGCCGTCGCGGGTTGCGGAAAAAGGAGGTGTGACAGCTCTGGCGACTCTGCTGGGGAAAATGCTAACCCAGAACTTCGGTTCAGGGTTTAAGAATTCGAGCTTAGTTAAATTGTTGTTTTTGTCTATATCTGATTTTATTATATGTTTGATTAATGTGCTATATGTTTACCGCTTTGATATTATCTGAACTGTACATATAAACTGTGTCGAAACCCTTCTTTTCTCACCCCCGGGGATGTGCTCACTGGTTGAGACTCCCTATTCTGTTAGTGTCATACCCCAAAATAAGAAATAGGCTCGGAAAGTTTCTAAGCCGGCTGGCCTTTTGGTTCCCGGAAAGGAGCTCCTTCCTCAACTCGAGTTGTCCGCTCGGGTACACAGTCTAGAACACATACCCAGGTTTTAAACTTAGAATAACGTGACTTCATGTCGGATCCCTAGTAGGAACGCTTATTTGCATCATGTTGCATTTGACTTAGGGGACTCAACACAGGGGTTGGGTCCGTCTAGGACAGGCAACCTGAAATAAAAAAAAAGACCATCTTGTTGCATCCTGTTTGTTTCACGCAATTATTTGTTTCAGACTTGCATGCCGTCCGATTTGTAAATATTGAGGAAAAATGAAGAAAAAAAAGAGAAAAGAAAAGTAACAGTGGAGAGAGATAACTACTCATTTTTAGAAAACAAACCAATGCCCAAGTAGTGTCGAAACTCTACCGGATTTTGAGAATAAAAAGGAAAAAAAAGAGAATTGTTATTTTTAAAATAGTTTGTTATTACTTAAAAGAAAAAAAAACGTTTTATTTTAATAATTAAAAAAAACAAGCTTTATTTTTCAATAAAAAAAAGTGATTTTATTCATAAAAAATAGTCATTTGTTTGTCAATAAAATGAAAATTATAATAGTTCGTTTTATATGCCAATGAATTGAAAAATAATAGTTTGTTTTCAAAAATAATTCGTGTTGCTTGTTAATAATAATAAATATATATATATATATATAATATATATATATATAAATAAAAAACATAAAAGAAAAGGAAATGTCATTGTTTTCAGAAGTAGTTTTCTTTATCTGACCGAACTACGCAGGTTTGATTCTCCCCATTAGGTAGGATACGTAGGCAACCCTCATCGGGTCCAACCACCCCTTCAAAAAATAAAAATAAAATGTGTCGAAGTTTTAGTTTTCAATAAAATCAAAGTAACGCTGTTTTTGAAAATAGTCGAATGTTCCGAAAAAACACCGGAAGACTGTTTTTGCAAAAATGGCCACTTTGAAGTCTTTTCTTTTCTTTTCGAATAAGGGAAAATACCTTAGTACCCCCCTAAACTATGTGAGAATTATTACTTTCCTCCCTAAACTATCTCTGGTTCGAATTACCCCTCAACTTGGCCTTTTGAGAATAATTACCCCCTAAATGCTTATGTGGCAAAAAGTGTGGGTACACTCACCTGCCATGTGGATTTTTCTGTCCATGTGGCATTTTCGTGAATTTTTTTTTCTTTTTAAGAATATTATTTTTTAGATAATTTTTTTAAATACAATTTATAATAAAAGTTGGACAGACGACATTAGTTATGCTAAATATTTTTATTTGTACAAAAATAATAAAATTTTAGTTAATCTTTTTTTGAATATTACTTGAAAATAAAAATTTATACAATTGAAATAAATAGTCAAGACATCTAAAAAGTTATAAAAAATACATAGTTGAAATAAATAATCATTGAATCAAATAAGAAATAAAAAGAGTGTACAATTGCACTTGTAATTTCTTGTAATTGTATACTCTTTTTATTTATTCTTTTGCGATGCAATGACTTCTCTACCCTTTCGGGTAGGGGTAAGGCCTGTGTACGTATTACCCTCCCCAGACCCCACTTTGTGGGAACATAATGGGTAGTTGTTGTTGTTGTTGTATACTCTTTTTATTTATTCTTTTGCGATGCAATGACTATTTATTTCAACTGTGTATTTTTACTTTTTTTAGGTAAAATCCGTAAAACAAAATTGGAGCACTGTAATTTAGAGATATATAATAAATTATAGCCAAAATAATTAATTTCAAACTATATTTTATAAATTTTTAGATGCATTGACTATTTATTTTAATTGTATAAATCTTTATTTTCAGGTCAAATTCAAAAAAAGATTAACTAAAATTTTATTATTTTTGTACAAATAAAAATATTTAGCATAACTAATGTCGTTCTGTCCAACTTTTATTATAAATTGTATTTAAAAAATTATCTAAAAAATAATATTCTTAAAAAGAAAAAAAATTCACGAAAATGCCACATGGACAGAAAAATCCACATGGCAGGTGAGTGTACCCACACTTTTTGCCACATAAGCATTTAGGGGTAATTATTCTCAAAAGGCCAAGTTGAGGGGTAATTCGAACCAGAGATAGTTTAGGGAGGAAAGTAATAATTCTCACATAGTTTAGGGGGTACTAAGGTATTTTCCCGTTCGAATAATGGCCTTGAAATATTCCATGTGGAAATGGTGAAAGGTCGTAGCCTCAAAATAAAGTTTGGGTAACCACCCCTTTAAAAAAAATGTGTGTTTAATTTCGTCAATAAAATCAAAGTGATGCCGTTTTTGGAAATAGCCGAATGTTCCGAAAGGACGCCGGAAGGCTATTTTTGCAAAAATAGCCGCTTTGAGTCATTTTAGATAATTTACGAGCATAGCCTTGAAATATTCCTTGTGGAAATGTTGCAAGGCCATAGCCGCAAAATCAAGTTCGGGTTCACACCCCTTTTGCAAAAATAACCAAAAAAATGTGATGCTATTCTCGTTTAAAATATGCCGAATGTTCCCCAAAAGGACGCCAGAAGGCTATTTTTGCAAGAATAGCCACTTTGAGTCTTTGTAAATAATTTTTGGGCACAGCCTTGAAATATTCCCTCGTGGAAATATTGAAAGACCGTATCCGCAAAATTAAGTTTGAGTCATCACTCAACTTTACAAAAAAAAAACAACATATGGTTTTGCTGAAATGGCCACATTTGGCATTTAAACTTTCTCAGTCTTGTGTTGGCCTGTGTCGGTGTTGAACGATGCCCCATGGGCCCTAAGATGAAAATTTTTGAATTTGTAGTCTCTTAAATATAATTTTGCAAAAATAGCCGCTTTGTCAAATAAGTCATTACATGGCCAATATTGTAAAAATAGTCAATGGACATTAGAAACTTCTCAGTCTGATGTTGGCTTATGGCGATGCCGAACGATGCCCCATGAGCCATAGGACGAAAAAAATTTCAAGTTTATCTTTCTTAAATAAATTTTACAAAAATAGCCATTTTGTCAAATAAGCCATTACATGGCTAATTTTGTAGAAATAGTCATAATTGGCGCTAAAAATATTTTTATTCTTGTAGAAATCTCCGGCAAGGTGTGAAAGTTTTTCATTAGAGTTTGTAGTTGGAGTCGGCTTTTACAATTTTTTTTTAAAAAAAAAAGTCAAATATTCATCTCTTTATTTCTTGCATTAATTTGCAAGAACTACGCTCGGTCTGATTCATGCGGGGTCATGATACGTAGGCAATCCACATAGGATTCGATCATATCCATAACCAAAAAGAAAAAAAAATGGAAAACTACAAAAAGAAAAAAAAGAAGAGAAAAAGAGAAAAATGGAAAAAATAAAAACAACAATTAAGAAAATAAAGGAAGGTTTAGGAAGCACATATATGAGAAGCTGGAACGGCGCATGTAACTGAAGCAAATGCGTGATAGAAAGGTTTAACTGCCTAGGTTCATTGCATCCTTAATGCACGTTTACCTGTTTGTCCAATGCCCTAATGCTAACGTAATGTCTTCACTTTGTTGTGTCGAGTTTCAGAAAGGTGGTTGGTTGTGGTTCTAAAATAACTCTTCCCTGTAACACAAAGTCAGAGGACAATGGCAGAGGATCTCAAGACTGAGTGGGTTGATACCGATACCCGATAACAGTTGGTTGAACGGAACCACGGGTTAGTAGAAGAAGTCAAAATATTGAGACAACATGTGACCGACATGTATCGGGCATGGATGGATGGAAAAGCGCCACCCCCGCCACCACCTAGCTTCCTAGACTCTGTCCTTACCCGTACAATGAACCCGATGCCAGATGATCCCCCACACTCTCCATATATACCCGCCTATCACAATTTTTACAGCCGCTCAATTAGCTCAACTACTCGTCCCCCAGCTATGTTTTCACAATGCTTCTCCCGTCCCCAACACCGCTACTCTCCCCGGGACAACAAAAATCGTACTTCACCTTCTAGGTACCCAGCTCCACAAAAGGCCTACCAACCCCCACGAACATACCAGAAACCCCCTGGGTCAGGTTTCAGGCCAAATAAGGCGTTTAGGGAGGAGAGGTTGCTGAAGCGAGAAAAGGCGCTCACCCCTATCGGAGAATCCTATGCAAGTCTGTTTGAAAAGTTAAAACATGTCGGCTTGATTACGCCGCTCCCCGGATATACTCCCGATCCACGTGCAAGAAGCTTTGATCCTACTGCACGATGTGCATACCATTCCAATGTTAGGGGGCACGATATTGAGAGTTGTCGTACCTTGAAAAGGGAAATAGAAAGAATGATTCAAAAAGGATGGTTAATTGTGATCAATGACGATGACAGGGAGCACACGAATCCTCTGGGGGGATATTGACTGAAGCTAAAAATGTTGAAGCAGATGGAAGCCTCAGCAATATTGAAGCAGAACTTAGTGGCTAAAATGTTGTGCTTGGTAGTTGGAAAGACACTCCGTCTTTGGGTCAGCTGGATGGAGTTTTGGTGGTTCATTTTTGTTGACATTTCTGTTGTCCGAGTTATTTTCAAGATTGTGATTCTGATTTTGTCTTGGGGTCAAACCCTCTTGTCCTTCCACTTTTGTCCTAGCAGTTCGCTTTGGTCTTGCCCAGTTTTGTTTCAGGGTTGTACTCTAGTTTGTTTTGATTATTTTGTCATTGAACCATTTCGTCATTAGTTTAATGAAGTTTTCGGTCTTTTGTTACTTCCGGTCATCTTATTTGTTTAGTCTTTTTACCCTTTAGATTTGTCTTGTGTTCAAACGCCGAATCTAGTGACACGACATGCGCACACATAATTGTGGCTTATTTCTAAAAGTTAATCATGAAGCAATTGGAAGATGATAGGGTCACTTAAAGGAAATGAAAACAATTTGAGATTATTTGGATCCCGAGTCATGTGAAACCGGGGCAATTAAAAAGGAAATAGCTAAAGGCAAGCTGGCCAAATCAACGTGGGGTGGTTCATAATAACAATAATGAGAGTGTCGCCCAACAATGCTTTAAAGATATGACGAATATTAATTGTGTTGTTTACGCTTGGCATGTTTTGAAGATTGGAATGACGAAGGCATTTTGTTCTGCTATCCAAACACTTTATCCATCGTCAACCCTTTGAGCCTTATTTTAAATTCTTTCATACTCCTCCTTCGGAATTAGTTGCAAAGACTAGACACACAAGTTTGAAAGGTAAGAGGAGAAAGGGATAAAGAAAAAAGTAAAGAAAAAGAAAACAACAAAAAGAGATAAAGAAAAGAAAAAAGAAAAATGTATGAAAAAATGAAACTTGAAAAAGAGGAATTGGGAACTACGTTTGACCTGATTCCTCAAAGAGGATACGTAGGCGCTTCACAGCTCGGTCATAGAGTAAATAAAAACCAAAAAATCCCCAAAAATCCCCAAGCAAGAAACAGGGGCAGTAAAAAAAAATGTGTTTATGTAAGGAAAATATAGGATTCCGAGGGTTGTAATTTTGAACCCAATTTGTTTTATTTTGAGCCTTTAATACCCTTTCTTTCTAGCCCTGTCCAAACCCACATTACGGTCCAAAGAAAGACCTTTTGACCAATTTTCAAAAGAGGCTGAGTTAGGCAAATGAGAGAAGTTTCAGCGGGACATAACACTCTGATTCCCGGCGGAAAGACTCCGATCTCCAGCAGAAAATAGGAGAGTCTTAGGAGTAACACCACCAATCCCCAGCGAAAAAGTAACACAAATGAGAGAGTCTTAGCGGTGAAAACCTTCACAGGCACCATAAGGCGATGAAAGCTGAGAGAAAAACCGAAATGAGAGAGGCTTGGTAGTGAAAACCCCTCGGGCACTACAAGTCGAACGGAGATTGGAAATCAGATGGGAAAGCCCCAGGCGAAGATTACAAAGGGCGGTTTAACGATGGAGGATAGGCTATATGTGCATGTCATGTCCATTAGAGTTGGTATCCACGTTTGATAGGTTTACTTTATAATTTTTCTTTTTAGAGAGTCATCTTCCTTTTTGTCTTTTATGCTGTGTCTTTTATTTTTCTCCTTTCATCAAAAATTCCCCAATAGAGTCTGTTTGCAAGAAATGACTGCGAAATTTTCCATCAGCTTTCCAATTACGCAAGACGGGATTTTGATTGGTACACCCAAGTGGTATAAGTCAGGAAGGATCAAGCGCAAGGCCAGTGTCCAGAGGTATATTCCCCAGCAATAGGAAAATGACAAAGGGAGGGATTGGTGTCAATAAGGATATCTCAGGGAAGGTTAATGAGACTCAAAGGTTGGGAAATGCCCAGTCCTTAGATATGCCGCAAAAAGAGAGATGTCCCAAGCAGAAAGGAATTTTCAGTGACAAGGCTGAACAAAGAAAATGGTTCACCAGTAAAACATGCAAGGTCTTCACGAAGGGTCACTATCATAGGAATTCGGGTGGTCAGTGAAAAACCACGTGGAAAGGTTCGCGAATAAAGAGTCGTCAAGGAAGGCGGGGAAGCAAGAAAGGAGAAAGCTATCCCCAGCATGAATATCATCAAATAATAATATCCCCAGCAAGTTCTGATAATGAAACGCGGAGCAGGGAAAGAGGAGGAGAACCATCCCCAGCAGGAGCACCACAACCAGCCACCACATTTTAAAACTAACCATTTTTCTTTGATTTGAAATAGGAAGAAGAGGGGTTGTTGGCAGAAAAGCATGCCACGAAGAAGATTCTCAAACTGGGGCAGAAAATTTTCTCCCGTTGCGAAAATTTTCTCGAAACCAAATACCTGGTTGGGGAAAGAAGCCAGATAACGCGAGGAAATGATCTTTGAACCCGGTTATCCCCAGCAGCTTTGAAAGAAAGAAAACAACAAGCTATGATTACAAGTTGTGATAGAGGAAATTATACCCCCAGCAGACAAGACAAAACGAGGAAGCTTGCATTCACAAAAGCAAGAAGTCGGTATCATCCCCAGCAGTTCTCGAAAAAATGAAACACCGATTTCGAGATTTCTCCGGCAGCATTATATCCTACAAGTTTTTCAAGGGAGCCAAGCGCGAGTCCCGAATGAGGTTTGGAAAGAGGAAAAAGGAAAAGGGATCCCCCGACAGTGTAATCCCCAGCTGATGACATTTCAATCCCCAGCGATCCCGGAAAAAAATAAAGGTTTTGAAGGAGGTAGAAAAAGAGGAAATAAAGAAGATTTCCCCAAGCAGCATTACCCCAGCAGGTAAGTAATTAGTTCCAAAGATATCCCCAGCAGTCAAGAGAAAAATAACACGACCCACGAGGAAAGCAATTCCAAAACAAGGTAATTCAGAAGAAAAGATGGCCCAAGAAGCGATGCAGGAAGAAGAAAGTGGTGCAGGAAGCAAAAGAAGGCGACATGGATGGGATGTAGTTAGTAAGTTGATGTTGAAGTCAGGAGCCCGCCTGAAGAATGGAGTGGCGATTTATTTTCAAAAGATGTTGTTGAAGTCAGGGAGCCCGCCTGAAGAATGGAGTGGCGATTTATTTTCAAAGGATGTTGTTGAAGTCAGGAGCCCGCCTGAAGAATGGAGTGGCGATTTATTTTCAAAGGATGTTGTTGAAGTCAGGAGCCCGCCTGAAGAGAGGAATGGCGATGGAGTTAGTGAGATGTTGTTGAGGTCAGGAGCCCGCCTGAAGAATGGAGTGGCGATTTATTTTCAAAAGATGTTGTTGAAGTTAGGAGCCCGCCTGAAGAATAGAGTGGCGATTTATTTTCAAAGGATGTTGTTGAAGTCAGGAGCCCGCCTGAAGAGAGGAATGACGATTTATTTTCAAAAGTTGATGATTGAAGTCAGGAGCCCGCCTGAAGAGAGAAATGGCATTTTATTTTCTAAGTTGATGTTGAAGTCAGGAGCCCGCTTGAAGAGAGGAATGGCGATTTATTGTTGTTAAAGTCAGGAGCCCGCCTGAAGAGAGGAGTGGCGATCTATTTTCTAAGTTGATGTTGAAGTCAGGAGCCCGCCTGAAGAGAGGAATGGCGATTTATTTTCAAAAGATATTGTTGAGGTCAGCAGCCCGCCTGAAGAGAGGAATGGCGATTTATTTTCAAAAAGATGTTGTTGAAGTCAGGAGCTCGCTTGAAGAGAGGAATGGCGATTTATTGTTGTTAAAGTCAGGAGCCCGCCCGAAGAGAGGAGTGGCGATCTATTTTCTAAGTTGATGTTGAAGTCAGGAGCCCGCCCGAAGAGAGGAATGGCGATTTATTTTCAAAAGATATGATTGAAGTCAGGAGCCCGCCTGAAGAGAGGAATGTCATTTTATTTTATAAGTTGATGTTGAAGTCAGGAGCCCGCCTGAAGAGAGGAATGACGATTTATTGTTGTTAAAGTCAGGAGCCCGCCCGAAGAGAGGAGTGGCGATCTATTTTCTAAGTTGATGTTGAAGTCAGGAGCCCGCCTAAAGAGAGGAATGGCGATTTATTTTCAAAAGATATTGCTGAGGTCAGGAGCCCGCCTGAAGAGAGGAATGGCGATTTATTTTTAAAATATATTGTTGAGGTCAGGAGCCCGCCTGAAGAGAGGAATGACGACTTATTTTCAAAAAGATGTTGTTGAAGTCAGGAGCCCAGCCGAAGAGAGGAATGGCTATTTATTTTCTAAGTTGATGTTGAAATCAGGAGCCCGCCCGAAGAGAGGAATGGCGATTTATTTTCAAAAGATATTGTTGAAGTCAGGAGCCCGCCTGAAGAGAGGAATGGCGTTTATTTTCAAAAGATGTTGTTGAAGTCGGGAGCCCGCCCGAAGAGAGGAATGGCGATTTATTTTCAAAAGTTGATGATTGAAGTCAGGAGCCCGCCTGAAGAGAGGAATGACGACTTATTTTCAAAAAGATGTTGTTGAAGTCAGGAGCCCAGCCGAAGAGAGGAATGGCTATTTATTTTCTAAGTTGATGTTGAAATCAGGAGCCCGCCCGAAGAGAGGAATGGCGATTTATTTTCAAAAGATATTGTTGAGGTCAGGAGCCCGCCTGAAGAGAGGAATGGCGATTTATTTTCAAAAAGATGTTGCTGAAGTCAGGAGCCCGCCTGAAGAGAGGAATGACATCTTTATTTTCTAAGTTGATGTTGAAGTCAGGAGCCCACCTGAAGAGAGGAATGGCGATTTATTGCATAAGATGTTGTTGAAGTCAGGAGCCCGCCTGAAGAGAGGAATGGCGATTTATTTTCAAAAGATGTTGAAGTCAGGAGCCCGCCTGAAGAGAGGAATGGCGTTTTATTTTTTTTTTTGAAGTTGTAGTTGAAGTCAGGGAGCCCGCCTGAAGAATGGAGTGGCGATTTAGTTTTGAATTTGTAGTTAAAGTCAGGGAGCCCGCCTGAAGAACGGAAGGGCGAGTTGTTATTTTGAAGTTGTTGTTGAAATCAGGTGTCCGCCTGAAGAATGGAATGGAGATTTATTATTGGAGTTTGTCGATAAAGTCACAAGCCCGCCGGAAAAGCAAAACGGCATCTCAATTTCTAAGATTTGATAAGGATAGTAAAGAATCGGAAAGTGACAGAGTATAACAGAAATCCCCAGCATGAATCCAAGTTCATAATCAGAAGGAAGGCAACAAAGGTCAGAAAAGATAGATTCGGACTCCGAAAGAAAATAGTTCGAAGATCACAAGGAAGGGACCAACGGTCAGAGTTCAGCAATCAAGATAGGCCGAAATAACAATTGTCAGAAGAGAAGAAGCATGTGAAGAAACATCAGAACCAGCATGATGGCAAGGAACATAACAAGGATAAGAAAAGATAGATTCAGACTTCGAAGGAGAATAGCTCGAAGATCACAAGTAAGAGAATTCACTTCGGAGTGCAATGCAAGTTAGCAACAAAAGAAGTTTGCGACCAGAATGCGAGTCAACAGTCTGAGATGATCAACAGAAGTTAGTCACAATGAAAAAAAAGGCAAGGAGTTAATCCAAGTGCAGAAGTTGATGAAAGATGTGGTGTGCTCAAGACATGGCCGAGGTCACAAGCACTACATTCCTGGTCTTGATCCGAAAAGCAGCACCTACAAGTAGCAAGTATCAAGGTTCAAATTTAGAGTCCGCATGAAGCACCAACCAATACTCAAGATCAAGCTTCAGAAGACTTATAGATAGGAATCTTGTAACTAGTAGCCGATAGGCTTAGTTAGTCTTTCTCATGTTTTGATTTTTGATGTAATAGCAGGACCACGGACCGGAACTTCGATGGAACGGAACCTCGACGGAACGGCACCTCGACTGGCTCTCCACCTCGGTTACTCCATATTCTTACTCACTTCGAACTACACGTGGCCTGATTCCTTTATAGCCAAGGATATGTAGGCAGCTCAGATACAAGGGCTCGGTCACATCCTCTTCTTTTTAGTTTAGTCTCTCCGAATAAGGGTCGGGTCAAAACACTTGTCTAGTCGTTCTTTGTCTGAAAACTCTTTGTGTTTTCAGTCAAAGAGGGGCAGCTGTAGATGCGTGATTTTGCCCCTACATGAGATTTTTTATATTTTTAGCGTAAAATATTTAGTTTAGGCATAATATAGCTATCTTAGCTAATTTTGACTCTTTTATTTTATTATTTCCTTAAAATGAAAAATAACAAAAATATAGTTTTATTAATGTTTCGTAGTCATTTTTAAACTTGAAAAATACAAAAAAAAGTACTTTATATTTTTTATCTTTTATAAAAACGAAAATAATAAAAAATAGTTTCATTAACATTTTGTAGTTAATTTAATATAAAAATAATAATTTTGTTTTAATTATTAGTCTTAGAGTTATTTTGCTTACGTATGATTAATTAATAACACCGTGTTCTCATTCTCGGTTCCGGGCAAAGAATAATATTCGGGTTCAAACTACCTGATTTTATAATTTTCGGACCTAGCCCATAATAATCCGAGCCCACCACACGTGGGGGACACGGACGGAGCGCGAGGCGAAACTCATAACCCTTGAAACCCACGTGGAGACCCATGACTCTTGGTATCTCACGTGGGTATCTTTAGAAGCCAATGGACAAAAGACGGGCATGGGATATTTTAAGAGGAGGAGACATTCACGGATGGGAGAATATAGAAATATATATACACTGTTGAGAATATAAAGAAGGGGGGCTTCTTCTTCCTGGGCAAGAAAAAAACGCACAGAGGGTGGCCATTTTTGAACAGGAAAATATACAATACATATACAGGCTACGACAGTCTACTGCTCAGGGTCTTCTTCATTTGCTGAAGAAGACGATCGACGATCCAGCCACCGTCGCCGCCAAACGACCATTCTAAATACCACTCCGACCAGTCCGTCGACCACCAGTTTCTGCTTCTTCTTTTTCTTCGTTCCAGCAGCAACCAAACGACCCTCTCAGCCTCTTCTTCTACATTTGAACTCAAGCAGCACACCCACGGCTGCCTGAAATTCTCCAGAGAAACGAGTTCCAGTAGTTTGTCGGATTAACGAGCCCCAGAGCGAGCTCCAAAGATCAGCTTCAAACAGTCTTTGAACCAGCCCCGAAAGCCCTTGTAGCTTCATCCATAAAACCTCGTTCAACAGCTTCAACCAGTCTGCTACTGTTTCGTCTTCTTCGTTGAAACGACCAGCAACAATATCCGCTCCAGCTCACGTCACTGCCCAAACGACACTCACCAAACGATCCCTTCAGCTCATGGTTCCTGCTGCCTTTGTCGTCGACGAAACCCAGTCGCCGTCGACCACCAGTCCGCACGAACCAGTTTTAAGGTTGTCGTTAGTCATCGTCTAGGGAGGTTCTATTTCAGTCAAGCGTTGGGTTGCCGATGCAAGGTTTCGGTTCGTTGGTCTGCTATTTTCGTTGTTGTTGTGCTCTGAGGTATGTACACAAAAGTTACTTTTGTTTCTAACAAATAAGATCCGAGAAGTCAAGTATTATGTTTCACATGTGTTTGGTTCACTTAGAATCGGCATTTTCAGTTTTTTTTTGTTTTAAAACTGTTTGGGATTCATTGTTGCTTTGTGATATTGACGATGTGTTGCAAAAGAGGCTTAATGTGCATTGATATTTTTCTCATACAATCATTTTATATTGGATATTCTACCTGAAATGCTATTCACCCTTTTACATTTGTTGGTTGGATATTTTGAGCACGCCAATTAGTTTAAATGAACGCAATAGTATTTTAATTTTTTTTCTTATTTGATACATAAGTTGCCTTATTGGATAATTGTCTCATATAGTTTTGAGCCTTACACCCAATTACGTGACATGTGGTACTTAGCTTAGAGACCTAATCACAACTTTAGGTACACCTTAAAATTATGCCTTAATATAATATTCATAGAAATGCTTTAGGCATGATATTTAAATTAATTTCTATACTTTGGGGTGCATTTCATGTAACCCGATTATAATGACTCTGGATAATAGTAGTGAATAAATCAGGATTTCTTTAGAGATAAATAAAATAGAGAATCGTAATTGCTTTTAGGGTAACTTTATAAATAATAAATGAGACGAGCTTCGCCAAATAAAAATGCACAAACTGCAGGGCCCTCGTGAATGTATATATTAAAAATATTTTTGGTCTCGGGATGGATCGTTTAGTGAATTTCACGGTCCTCCCCAAAACAATAACGTGTTAGTATCTTTAGGCGCGTATTTAATAATGCTATCTCCTTAAACCCGGGTGCACATTTATGTGACCCAAATCCAAGTCTCGACGAAGTCAAAATGTACCAAAGGCCACAGGCGTACGGGTACGGTGTGGTCCGAAGTACGTTATCACGACGTCGCAATTCCATAAAAAACGACAATAATCATAAAGCGGTTAAAAGTTGAAATTTGCACATAGGTTAAAGCACATTATAAAAATCAGACAAATAAGCCATGTATGATAATTGAGCGACCGTGCTAGAACCACGGAACTCGGGAATGCCTAACACCTTCTCCCGGGTTAACAGAATTCCTTATCCGGATTTCTGGTGCGCAGACTTTTAAATAGAGTCAAACCTTTCCTTAATTCAGGATTCAAACCGGTGACTTGGGACACCATAAATCTCCCAAGTGGCGACTCTGAATCTCTTAATAAATGAATCCCATTTTGATTGTCCTTTAATTGGAAAAAACTCCTTCACTTAGCGCCCTCGCGGGTTTGCGGAAAAAGGAGGTGTGACAGCAGTATATATATACATATATATATTGGATCGGACTGCACGCCGCAGTAATACATGTGTGGATCGGGCCGCACGCCGCAGCATCATAGCGCTTGGGCCTAGGGAGCCCCTCCGAAGTCTGTATACACCCCCAGTGAGCGTCGTCGACGTTAAATGGAGCGGGCTGCACGCCGCGACGTTATATGTATTGGAGCGGGCTGCACACATATATATATATATATATATATATATATATATATATATATATATATATATATATATATATATATATATATATATATATATATATATATATATATATATATATATATATATATATATATATATATATATATATATATATATATATATATATATATATATATATATATATATATATATATATATATAGCCGCATTATAGACATATGTATACACATATATAAACATTGGATCGGCTGTACGCCGTAGCTGTATGAGTGAGGACTAGGTCGGTGTGGGACCATGGCGAGATAGATGTGGACTGGAGATGGGGGTATTCACTGTAGAGATGGCTTACCTGTGAGGTTACCCTTAGAACTGTTTAGTGATAGTACATGTGTTCTTATTTTCAGTTATTGTTTATTATTATTACTCACTGAGTTGAAATATACTCACCCCACTCCCCTGCACTTTTTGTGCAGATATACAGGTTCAGGAGGGCAGTTGAGCTATCGCAACTGCTTGTATTATCGCCATTCCGTGGAGACTTCGAGGTAGCTGCCGACGTCCGCAATACCAGACATCTTCCTCTTTACCATTTTATTGTTTCCAATCTGCTTAGACTTGATTGTGTAGTGGATCTCCTTTGTAGAGGCTCAGACTTGTGATACCACGATTTGGTTGGGACTATAATTGTGTATTTCGTTTCTACCCTTCTTGATTTGTTATGAAAACATGCTAATTACGCCGATTAATCAGTATTAATTTATAATTGGTTGGTTTAAAAGGATAAGATGGTCGAGCTTGCCTAGCAATGTGCTGGGCGCCATCACGACCAGGGTTTGGGTCGTGACACAAACACTCTTAAGAAGTAAAACTAAAATTCTAGAAATAATCTTTTGACACGACCCAAACCCCGGTCGTGATGGCGCCCAACACATTGCTAGGCAAGCCCGACCATGTTATCCAATTTTACCAATCAATTATTAATTAATACTGGTCAATTAACAGCTTATTTTCATACCAAAACAATAAGTGTGGAAACAAAATACACGAAACACATCCCCAACAATCGCAGTGCCACAAGTCTGAGCATCTACATATGGAACATATCCTATACAATCCAAGTCTAGGCAGAATAGTAAAAGACAAAATGATAGAGATGAGGAGATCCGATCCTGTGGACGTCGGCAGCTACCTCGAAATTTCCTCAGAATATTAATAATGAAGCAGTTGCGATAGCTCAACTTCCCTCCTGAACCTGTGTATCTGCACAAAAAGTGCAGGGGGTGGGGTGAGTATATTTTGTACTCAGTGAGTAATAATAATAAATAACAATTGAAAGTAAGAACACCTGTACTATCACTAAACAATTCTAAGGGTAACCTCACAGGTAACTCATCTCTATAGTGAATACCCCCATTTCCAGTCCACGTCAATTTCACCACGGTCCCACACTGACCTAATCCTCACTCATACTGCTGCGGCGTGCAGACCGATCCAAATATATATATGTATATATATGTATAATGCTGTGGCGTGCAAGCTGCGGCGTGTAGCCCGTCCCAATATATATATAGGTATATATATATTTATAATGTTGCGGCGTGTAGCCCGCTCGAATACATATAACGCTGCGGCGTGCAACCCGCTCTATTTAATGTCAACGGCCCTCACTGGGGGTGTATACGGACTTCGGAGGGGCTCCTCGGCCCAAACGCTATGATACTGCGGCGTGCAGCCCGATCCACACATATATTACTGTGGCATGCAGTCCGATCCAATATATATATATATATATATATATATACCACTGCGGCGTATAGCCCAATCCAACAATATATATATATATATATATATATATATATATATCGTTGCGGCGTGCAGCCCGATCCAATAATATATACCAGCGCCCACAGGGAATGTGTGCAGACTCCGAAGGGGCTACTACAGCCCAAGCGCAATAGTACTGTGGCGTGCAGTCCGGTCCATATGTATATTACTGCGGCGTGTAGTCCGGATCCACATGTATATTATTGCGGCGTGCAGTCCGATCCAATACATACAGTGTTGCGGCATGCAGCCCGATCCATTATAGATATATATAATATCTCAAAGTGGGTCCTCGACCCTATCTCAGTCAATATAGACTTGGCCTCTCAGGCCCGCTCAGCTAAAACAGAGAATCCCACCCTAGGTAGTCTCTCTCAAAGTACACATCTAGTACTGGCTCATAACATGCTATACAGCTATAATTACGGCTGAGTGTATATATCTCGCATAATATAAGGGTCACCTAGCTCTACAGGCTTCCCTAATACTCTACAGATCGGCACAAGGCCCCAAACATGGCTACAAGCCCAATCACACAGTTATAAGCTCAATCTTGGTCATAATACACAGTAAGACTATCAATCAGGAAGGACCAAGTCCAAATCCCCAGCCACAATGCCACCACGCTCATTACACGACGAGTGTTACATCTCTGCATAGCATTGTATAGTGCAAGTACGGGGTTTCAAACCTTCAGTAAATCATTTACTACCACCACTCACCTCGAACAAGTAAAAGTCCTAGCTTGCCTTGCACTTGCCTCGCAAATCGACCTCCTCGAATGCCAAATCTGGTCAAAACCAATAAGAGTACATCAAAATAGGCTAAAGGAACATAACCCTATCAAAATAACTCGAGTTGCACCAAAAATCACGAAGTTTTCAAAACCCGAGCCCCGAGTCCGCTTCTCGAAAGATTATGAAACTCATATTTTCAAAATCCTCATCTCGCCACGAGTCTATGCATACCAAATTCATAAAAATAGGAGTTCATTTGACCCCTTAAATCACCATTTCAATCCAAGAGGGTTTTATACCCTTTTCAACAAAATTTCTCAAATTAAACACCAAAACTTGCAATAGATTCGAGTTATACAACTAAAATTGAGTTAAGAGTGCTTACCCCGTTGTTCTCTCAAAATATCTCCCAAAAGATCGCCTTACCCGAGCTCCAAATCATCAAAAATGACAAATGGGAAGAAGTTTGGACTTTATTCTGGTGCCTAGAGACTTGTTCTTCGCGTTCGCGTTCGCGAAGAACAAACTTCCAAAAACTGATTTTCCAACTCTGCTCGGACAGTCTCTATTTAAATGGTTATAACTTTTTACACATAGCTCCAAATGACTATTATAATATTTTTCTGGAAACTAGATTCAAAGATATACAAATTTAGGTTTTGCATCACCTCTTAATTCCTTGTAGATAAAAGGATATGAGCTTCCAAAGTAGGACTTGCGCGACACAAATTCCTTCTTCTAAGAGACTATTTGTCTCATTTCCAACCAAACTCAATCCGAATTGTCTCAAACTCACCAAACATACATATTGAAACATGAACAAGCATATAAAGGGGAAAACGGGGTGATAACTCACATGATGACGGGCCGGGTCATCACATTCTCCCCAACTTAAGCAAACGCTCGTCCTCGAGCGGACCCAGTGTTGTACTAGATGCAACACAATAGCTGGATGACCTTACCAAGCATATACTCGGGGTGCTACCATGTCACCCTATCTATCATAAGTCCGATAATACAATATAGCTGAATTTCCACAATCCATCTGAACCATAGACCACATTGCACTTTCCAAAATCATATACCAAATCTGAATCCCCCGTCCATACTCAGAATACACCCGAACCAATTGTAATAACCCATACTCATCACTCCCGGTAAGACCAAATGATATGCCACACCACCCACACACTCGAGGTGATGGCACAACCCATAGCAATTGCCCGCAATAACCAAATACTAACAATAGAACCTTTTTCATTAGCTAAAGTCTTATTCCAACACATTAATAAACTACCCACGGCAACCGAAACACGCGATATATCGAATCCATCTCTCAAGTCAAACATTCATGAATCCATTTCCCTTTTAACTGATACCACAACAGATTTCGGAGAAAAACCTCGATATTACCTTCCTAACCAGCTGAAATCACATATGCTCACACTCATTAATGACTCCAACGATCATTTCGATTATAACACAATGCAGTGGTGATATGACACCTCAACACCAGCCTAAGCCGGGACGAGCACAACACAGGCTCCAATAAGAGACGTCAGATCCTATTCAAATCATAACAACTGACTTCAACAAAAGAGTCGTAGTTCAATTCATCCGTACTATCATAACATAGAATTGAGATCCCGTCTCACATCATAGAGTACTTGAATCCTCCTCGAAATGTCATAACATCGCGTGGCCTTGCCATGACTCATGATTCTATCCAAACACTATTACTCATGAAGCACCTCAAGTCACCATGCTCAAAACGTTCAGCCACGCACATATTTATGTCTGAACTCAAGAAATCAATCACACATGCGGTGATACAATTGATATACGCTATCAAATCCTGAAAGGACACAACCAATGTGCTATTCCCCGAGCGATACCCAATACGGACTATTCCTCAGAAGCTAGGAAGTATTGTGTACAAGGTAACATATAGGAAGCTATATTTTCCACATCATACTGTTGTGGCGCGCAACCCGTTCCAATAACATACCCGTGGCGGTGTGCCACTTGATCCAGATACCATACCTATGGTGGCGTGCCACCCGATCCTGATACCATACATGTCGCGGCGTTCCACCCGATCCATGCATAAATCTAGCAAAAAGGAATGCACATCGAGCCAAGTTGCTCATTGCAACAAACATATATATAGCCTCAAGCTCGGCCACATGAAACGCATCCGACAAAGTTCCTCAATATTGGAACTGAATCAATGGTAGATACCTCTACACTGACGTCCGCCACGAAGGCCTAACTGACAAAGCAATACCTACCAGCCGTCCTCTGGCTCTAGGGTACATCTACCCTGCTGGAGCATAATCTGATGCACTCTGCTACGCAATATGTGGTATTTTTCCGACATAGTCCATATCACATTAGTCTAGACAACCCGACTTATGACAACCAGTCTGCAATCATATATCATTATTCAAATTCATCGTATCAAGTAATGAGAGAGCCACTAGGGCTTCCAATTTCCAATAACCGTAAATGGTGTCGATACACACGATATACCACCACTGTATAGGCGGATTACGAGAACTTCTAGTCTCCAACACATATAAAACACATGAATCACTACGCCTGATTCCACACTCCACCGTACGAATACTTAACACACATCAAACATCCATTCATACCACAAAAGCCATTCATAAATTTCCCTATGCCATCAACAACTCAATCATCACCGTCAGTCCAACAAGAGGATACCACAATACCACTAGATATTATCAGTTTACATTACCTTGCCCTTTTGACCATATACTCTGCCAAATCACTAGAATAGACGTACCATTTTCCTTAATCACCAGAAATATTGATTCTCAGATTATCTGCAGCTGCCCACGCTGCTTGGGAATTTTAATGACTTCCCATATAATATGAACTGATCTCAAAACCTTGAACATGCCGTTATCAACTTTCCATAACACATCGCATATACCATACTACACCAAGATACATGGAAAATTTCTATCCCTCTCCTACATCACAAACATCGATGTACTCAACTAGTCAAGGACCTTCATGATCCTATATAGAAGAAAAATCATTACACATTCCATGCTTAGCATAACGATAGGAAATATACTCGTTTTCCAACCACGGTAAAAGACATCACAACTCTTTCTTCCCATTCATTGCATAAGTTTAACTGCCAGGACTGAGTCCTTTTACCCACATCAAGCTACGCACATGTCATCACTCAAGAGCTTTGTTGCACCATAACTGCTAGACTCATTACTTCGAACAAACACCAGGAATTACTCGTGCCTTTTTCATACTGTTCCAGTTTATTATCATCTTAAATTTAATATTCTCCTTTACTGAAGGATCACAACACCTCAACTCAGGTTACCACGCGAGACTCATACACAAGACCACACGGTCTAAGGCTCACAGGCCACTGAATACTCTCTAAAATGTTTCTCAGAGTACTACCTTCTACAATACTTTATTTTTGATGAACTTCCCACGACTTTTTTGAATTCGTTATCATTACTCTCCAATACGAATACATAGAATCCCATCATTCACATAATATAACACAGGTCTTGATCTTTTCTAACGAAACCATCGTCTTTAGCCGCATGTACAACCTTAAAATGCCTGACTGTTACAAGAAAAATCTTGAACACCGCAAGACTATTCTCGGGCATCATTCACCCTTATTCAGTTATAATTCAACTGTCTTATTGAACAGAACCACTCGTGCCTTGTTAGAACTCTGACATCGTAGAACATCATTACATACATATACAATTAGCTATCTTCCCGTTCTATACACCAAACATTCTTTAAGAACAGTAGTTCAAAACATCCTAGTATTTCTTCACATCTACGAAGCACCAAAACCTTTATCAAAATTTGTAACGTACTTAGAGACGGAATCAACATAGCACACAACCATGCAATCCGCTAATCAATAGCAACCTCCCCAACTTGGCTCGAAGACATATATCAAAGCATTTTTAACCACTCATAGCATTCTTATTCAAATGACGCCGCAATGTTATAGGGAGATTAAACTCAAATCATTTACTAGCTTTGGCAGAGAATCGAATCATCATAAATCCTAACTCTTCTGTGATTCTTGCATTTTACCACACACAACAGTTAAGCCTACTCTTTAGGTGACAAAACATTTTCTAAGTCCCAAATTTTCCAAATTTCGATAGAGTTCCCTTTGTAATTTGGCCTATCCATCTGCCAGAGAATCACCAAAACCATCCTAACAATACATCCGCACTCGACAAGACATCACAATGCATCTCAACAACATAAATCCCAATACTACACGAATAATATTATCAAAATTAGTACATGAACATGCACTGTTCCTGCTCACATCATATCATATATCGAGTACCTTTCACCCCAATACACATAGCACAGCCAATTCGGTCTTCCCGCATCTGAACTCATACTATCACACGTAATGCATTTTACCTTTACATTAAGGAACATGAACATATTCACCACGCCCATGGCCAGGGCTACATAACATATCACAATAAGAATCGAATACCTTACAGCTCACACATTATCAAACTGCCATCTTCCACAATTAGGGACAATACTGATCGTATGAATTTCATATTACCGGCTCGCGAAATTAGCACCCTGGTGCCCAAGCCATAGACAAAGATCCAGCCTCAAGTCCTCCAGACTGGACCAACGTGAACTCATAGAGATTATATCTCGCCCCTCGATCGAGAAATCATAAGCCATCAAGGCAAATTTATCACTAAGCACTCGAGTGCGCACATCAATGTGCAGAAGGAATTTCAAGAATCATACCTCAAGCTGAATCAAGTACGCACAATAATAATTTAAAGAATTTGAAGCTTTCCTAAAAGGTTTCCAGCCTCCCGAGGATAAGTACAGGTGTCCCCGTACCAATCCACGAGACTCTACTAAACCAGCTCATGACTCGCGAGACCTGTTAACCTAGGCTCTGATACCAACTTGTCACGACCCAAACCCTGATCGTGATGGCGCCCAACACATTGCTAGGCAAGCCCGACCATGTTATCCAATTTTACCAATCAATTATTAATTAACACTGGTTAATTAACAGCTTATTTTCATACCAAAACAATAAGTGTGGAAACAAAATACATGAAACATAGCCCAACAATCGCGGTGTCACAAGTATAAGCATCTGCATATAGAAAATATCATATATAATCCAAGTCTAGGCAGAATAGTAAAAGACAAAATGATAGAGAGGGAGAGATCAGGTCCTGCGGACGTCGATAGCTACTTCGAAGTCTCCTCAGAATAGTAATAATGAAGTAGTTACGATAGCTCATCTGCCCTCCTAAACCTGTGTATCTACACAAAAAGTGCAGCGGAGTGGGGTGAGTATATTTCAAATCAGTGAGTAATAATAATAAGAACAACTAAAAGTAAGAACACCTATACTATCACTAAATAATTCTAAGGGTAACCTCACAGGTAAGTCATCTCTACAGTGAATACCCCCATTTCCAGTCCACATCAATTTCACCATGGTCCCACACTGACCTAATCCTCACTCACACTGCTGCGGCGTGCAGTCCGATCCAAATATATATATGTATATATATGTAAAATACTGCGGCGTGCAGCCCGCTCCAATATATATAGGTATATATATGTACAAAGCTGCGGCGTGCAGCCCACTCCAATATATATAACGCTGCAGCGTGCACCCCGATCCATTTAATATCAACGGCGCTCACTGGGGTGTATACAGACTTCGGAGGGGCTCCCTCGGCCCAAGCGCTATGATACTGCGGCATGCAGTCCGATCCATACATATATCACTGCGACATGCAGTCTGATCCAATATATATATATATATATATATATATATATACTGTTGCGGCGTGCAACCCAATCCATAATATACACCAGCGCTCACTGAGAATGTGTGCAGACTCAGACTCCGAATGGGCTCCTACAGCCCAAGCGCAATAGTACCGCGGCGTGCAGTCCGTCCCATATGTATATTACATATATATTACATGTATATTACTGCGCGGCGTGCAGTCCGATCCAATACATACAGTGTTGCGGCATGCAGCCCGATCCATTATAGATATATATAATATCTCAAAGTGGGTCCTCGACCCTATCTCAGTCAATATAGACTTGGCCTCTCAGGCCCACTCAGCTAGAACAGGGAATCCCACCCTAGGTAGTCTCACTCAAAGTACATATCTAATACTGGCTCATGATATGCTATACAGCTATAATTACGGCTGAGTGTATGTATCTCGCATGATATAAGGGTCACCTAGGTCTTCAGGCTTCCCTAATACTCTAGAGATCGGCACAAGGCCCCAAACATGGCTACAAGCCCAATCACACAGTTATAAGCTCAATCTCAGTCATAATACACAATAAGACTATCAATCGGGAAGGACCAAGTCCAAATCCCCAGCCACAATGCCACCACACTCGTCACACGACGTGTGTTACATCACAGCATAGAACTGTATAGTGCAAGTACGGGGTTTCAAACCCTTAGTACATCATTTACTACCACCACTCACCTCGAATCGGTAAAAGTCCTACCTCGCCTTGCACTTGCCTCGCAAATCGACCTCCTTGGATGCCAAATCTGGTCAAAACCAATAAGAGTACATCAACATAGGCTAAAGGAACATAACCCAATCGAAATAACTCGAGTTACACCAAAAATCACGAAGTTGCCAAAACCCGAGCCCCGAGTCCGCTTCTCGAAAAATTATGAAACTCATTTTTTCGGAATCCTCGTCTCGCCACGAGTCTATATATACCAAATTAATAAAAATCGGAGTTCATTTGGCCCCTTAAATCACCATTTCTATCCAAGAGGATTTCTACCCTTTTCAACAAAATTTCTCAAATTAAACACCAAAACTTGCAATAGATTCGAGTTATACAACCAAAATTGAGTTAAGAGTGCTTACCCTGTTGTTCTCTCAAAATATCTCCCAAAACATCGCCTTACCCGAGCTCCAAATCATCAAAAATGACAAATGGGACAAAGTTTGGACTTTATTCTGCTGCCCAGAGACTTGTTCTTCGCGTTCGCAGTCTCTCTCTCGCGTTCGCGAAGAACAAACTTCCAAAACTTGATTTTCCGACTATGCTCGGACAGTATCTATTTAAATGGTCATAACTTTTTATACACAACTCCAAATGACTAATAATATTAATCTGGACACTATATTCAAGGATCTACAACCTTGGTTTTTGAATCACCTCTAAATTCCATGTAGATAAAAATATATGAGCTTCCGAAGTAGGACCTGCGCGACAGAAACTCCTTCTTCTAAGAGACTATTTATCTCATTTCCAACCAAACTCAATCCGAATTGACTCAAACTCACCAAACATACATATTGAAATATGAACAAGCATATAACGGGGAAAACAGGGTGATAACTCACATGATGATGGGCCGGGTCATCATATCTTTCTAGAGCCAATAACCATGAACAAAATCTTTCTCTCGGATTTAATAATATATCCCCCTGGGCATGCACTCCAAATGAAGGGATACCAATAATAATGGAAAATTGTCCTTACTTGAAGAATTAGATACTACTTCTAAGGAAGATATGCATATAAAAAAATGTATTGGACAACCAAAAGACTTGCAATCATCACATACCTTTTCCCTACCACCCAATCACTTGGCTATTGATAGTAGCTTCTTTCCCATGCTTACTACCACTCCCCTAAACTCCCAAACCACCATTAAAGATGCTAAGACTCCCTTCAGCCCTAAGAAGAAGGAACAAACTTATCAAATATTACGACAACACAGACCAAACCCATTGGAGAACTTTCCACTATTCCCACCACTAGAAAACCCACAAATTGTCTATGCCCAACCATCACAAGTACGTGATTATCAACCTACCTCGTAGATGGAACTAGGTATAATGGGCCATACAATCTCATTCAATGTCCTAATCAGTGGACAAGAAGCACTTGTGATACTTCACAACACTCAGTATCTAGCACAGCTAGTGAGAAAAGGAATGAGGCTTGCTATGAACAATTATCTAAACGAAATATGGTTGAAAAATATCCTCCAACCGTTGATTCCATCATTAAACCGACAAATGATGCATTAATGGAACGTGCCCACACAGTTCAACCCAATTCACCCTTAAAATGCTCCAATGCATATGTCATTCTTTCCAACAGAGATGTACACGCATCTGAACCCTATTTTCCTACCATTGGAGGCCAACCCAGCTCCCCAAGACCAACCCCACCCACCCATGCAACAACATGCATCACCTTCTCAGGAACAAGAAAACCTAGTACCAGGTCCAATAGAGGCATCAATGGAGGAGGAGGAAGAACCTATCAACCTAGTCTTCGAGCTAGTCCTTGAGTTCTCAAGTCTATACGGGATAAAGGTATTACTCTTCAGGGCAAGGCAGGAAATGATGCACGTACTCAGTTTCCCACTGGCACTCTTCAAGTGCTTGATGGATATCAGACCTCCCCAGGATCCAACAGTGGGAAACAGAGCAATAATCCTAGTGCCATTACTGAGAAGGAATCCTATGTTTCCAGGAGGGATCAGGGAGAACGGGGAACTGGCCAACTTAACCATTAATCAACCCATAAATGGCCCAACCAATATTATTATATGGAATATAAGGGGAGAAAACAATGAAAACTTTAGAAGAAACTTCAGGGATATGATTGATACTCATAGACCTTATTTAGTTAATCTTCTTGAAACAAGAATGGTGAATCATGCTGAATTACTTAATGACTTGGGCTTTACGAAGTTGATAGAAGTTCCAGCAGAGGGTCAATCTGGTGGCATGGTAATGATGTGCAACTATGAAATTGTTAGTGTCCATAACGATGTTTGTAGGAACCAGAAAATCCATGCAACAATAGAGGTTAGTCATATTAAAAAAATGGCTTTTTTCTTTAATTTATGCTAGCACTAATGTTCACTATAGAATCTTGATGTGGGATAACTTAAAATACATTATTAAGACTTACAAAGGACCTTGAATTGTTGGGGGTGACTTTAATGATATCACTATTTCTAATGAAAAATTTGGTGGTAGGCCTATCAAAGATAGTAGGGCTAGTTTTATTTGTTCTAAGATAAATATTTGTAATCTACTCGATTTAGGTTTTAAGGGGTGTAAGTATACATAATCAAACCTTAGACACAGAAACAAAGGTCTTATCATGGAACATTTAGACAAAATTCTTGGTAATGAAGTGTAGATAGAATTGTTCCCTAAAAGCTTGATAATCCATCTACCCAAAACACACTCGGACCATAACCCCTTACTTGTTGAATTAATTTCTAAAAATAGGATTCACCATAATTCTCCATTTAGACTAGAAACATTTTGGTGCAAGCAACCAGAATTTTAAAAATTTGTTAATAATAATTGGATAAGGAATGACTACTTGAAAGGCTGTCAAAATTCTATTGATAAAATAAAGCCTTGGAAGAATAGTACGTTTGGCAACATAATAAGGAAAAAAAACTTCTAGCTAGACTACAAGGGATCCACAATTCCACCAGCTATACCACTAGTTCTTTTCTCCGACAATTAGAAATATACTTAACTAGGGAGTATAATGATATCCTTAAAATTGAGGAAGACTATTGGAAACTAAGATCTAGGATCTCATGGCTTAAAGGAGACGCAAATGATCTAGGATCTCATGGCTTAAATGATATCCTTGAAGGAGACGCAAACACTAGGTTTTTCCGTATCATTGCTACCAATAAAAAAAGAAAAAATAAGATAATTTCTTTAAAAAATGACAGTGGTAGCTGGATCAATGACCATACACAAACTATGTCTCATGTTCTCAACTACTTTACTAGTTCCTTCACAACTACTCACTCCTATAAGAAGTGGAATAACTCTTTAGGTTGCATGTCCTCATATAAAAAGATAGACCTATTATCCATAGATGCACCCTTACTAGATATTAAAATCAATATACTCCTTCAAACCTTTTAAAGTCCCAGGACTAGATGGTCTACACCCATTCTTCTTTCAGAAATATTAAAAAATTGTAGGGAAATCGGTTACTAAGCTTTGTCACACATTTTTAATACTCAAGTTGTCCCAAAAGTAATCAACAGGGCCTATCTATTCCTTATTCCAAAAATTTCTAATGCTAATAATGTAAAGAATTTTCTATCAATTGGTATTTGTAATACCATTTACAAAATTATTACAATTTTTTTTACAATGGAGTAGAGCCTTTCCTGGATCTTTTAATAAGTCCATTTCAAGCTAGTTTTATGAAGAACAGAAGAGCTGCTGATAATTCAGTTATAATCCAGGAAATTGTTTCAAATTATAATAAAATGAAGGGAAAACAAGGTCATATGATCCTAAAAAGTGACCTAGAAAAAGCCTTTGGTCTATTGGAATGGTCGTTTGTCCACTATACTTTGAAATTTTTTAACTTCCCTCCTAAATTCTGTAAGGTTTTACTTTGTTACATCTCTACAAGTAGCATAGCTATTCTAGTAAATGGTTCTATCACAAAGTTCTTTGAGACTATTCGTGGCATCAGGCAAGGTGACTGTCACGACCCTAGTTCACCAATTGTGAACCTGTCGTGATGGCACCCAGTCCCCACGACTAGGTAAGCCTAACACGTTGCGGAATCTATAAATTATAATTACTTAAATAAGAAACAGCGGAAAATAACATAAAAGATATGTAATCCGTGCCACTTGGCACATACATCCGTCACACAATAAATAAACACTACCAAGATCCGAAACCCCACGGTAACACAGACTAAAAGGGAAATACAACTGTGGCTCTATGTGTAAAGAGTATCTAACAACGAAATGAAGAAAAATGTCAACTAGTAATACTAGAATAGAAGGGAAGCCTCCGGATCCGCGGACGTAGCGGATCATACCTCGAAGTCTCCCAGAAAGCTGCAGAATCACCTAGTACGAGCCTGCTCTGATGTACCTGGATCTGCACAACAAAAGTGTGCAGAAGAGTAGCATGAGTACACCACGGCGGTACTCGGTAAGTGCCAAGCCTAACCTCGATGGAGTAGTGACGAGGTAGGTCAGGGCCCTACTGAGAAACAATAATATAATGATGAAAACAAAATAAACAGTTTAAATGATAATAATTTCCGAAATAACAACATTATGATGATTACTGCAACTGTCTACAATTAAGCTAACAACAATTAACCAACTCAAATAAACAAACCCAGGATCCGTGGGAATTGAACCCACGGTCCCATTCTCAGTACCTCTGGGTCTCGGGGAATCGAACCCGCAGCCCATGTCTCAATAATATCTCAATAACTCAGGATCTCCGGGAATCGAACCCGCAGTCCCTACCAATAACTCAGGATCTCGGGAATCGAACCCGCAGTCCACAAACAATATCACTCCGGGTCTCTGGGAATCGAACCCACAGCCCTGGGATCTCCGGGAATTGAACCCGCAGTCCACAAACACATCAAATAAAGAAAACACACAGAGAGAATATAATATGTTAATTTCCAACTTCACCGAAATTAGTGCCAACAATTTATCAAGAGTTCAAGTAAATCAACTAGGCAATTAAACATGTTGAATCCCCGCTAATCATGCTTTTCTAAGTAATACCGGGTAATGGTAACGCTTTTATCAGCTAAGAACAGAAATATCACTAATCAGACAATTCAAGTAAAGTGTGTGTTACAACAACCAGCGCATGTACACGCTCGTCACCTCGCGTACAAGGCATTTAAACTATCACATAATATCCTAGGGGTGAGAGTTCCCCCACACGAGGTTAGACAAGCCACTTACCTAGATTCCGATACAAAACCGCTAAGAGACAACCCTCTTGCCGCGAATATCCGACTCCGAGTGGCCCGAATCTAGTCAAACCAATTACACAGTATAAATAACATCGCAAGTAACTAACTACAATGATAAAATTACAGCTACGGTGCGAAAGTGGGTGAAATGACCAAAATACCCCTGAATCCATCGGCTCGGAATTGAAATATTTTTACATTTTCAGAACCCTCGTACTCTCACGAGTCTAACCATATAAAAATCTCCCAAAACGGACCACAAATGGCCCTTCAAATCCCAAATATAAAGTTTTTGCTCCAAGCCCTAATTTCTTACAATTTTGCTATGTTTTCATAAATTTCAAGGATGATTCTTCAATAAAATCATGTATTTAGTTCATAGGACTTACCTCTAATCACTTCTTGTCAAAACCCCTTCAATTCTCGTCCAAAAGCTCTCAAGAATGACCAAAAATGGTGGAAAAATGGGTTTGGTTCGCGGATGAAATGTTTTTAAACATTCTGCCCAGGTATTTTGTTCACCGCGATCGCGGGAAATGCTTCGCGATCGCGGAGAACAAATTCTTGGCCAAAAATTACCCTTCGCGATCGCGGAAAATGCCTCGCGATCGCGGTGAACAACTTCCAGTTCCTCCGGACAGGCTTCAGTAAAATGGTCATAACTTTTTACACACAACTCTAAATGACGAATGGTTTGATGTTCTGGAAACTAGACACATAGGGCTATAACTTTCATGTTTTGATCATTTCCTGAATCTTTATACATTTCTAGATACAAGCTTCCAAATCCATTTATGGGTTTTAGATATACTTCTCGGACAGCATAGAGTGTAACGTACATAACTTTTTCTATATATTTCCAAATGAGGAGTTCTTTAGCTTTCTAAAAACTAGACACGATGAGATACAACTTTAGTTTTTGAATCACCTCAAAATTCCTTTTAGATAAAAAGATATGATCTTCCAAAGTAGGGACTGCGCGACAGAAATTTCTTCTTCGCGATCGCGAAGCAATCTACGCGATCGCGATTCATTAGTTTTTTTCTCCGATTTTACTCACCGCGATCGCGACCAATACCCCGCGATCGCGTAGAGCACTGCTGTAGCCAAAAACCAGCAGTGAAAAATGGCCTAGAAATGGTCCGAAACCACCCCGAAACTCACCCGAGGCCACCGGGACCTCAACCAAAAACACCAACACTTCCTATAACCTTATTCAAACTTGTTCCAATCATCCAAACACGTCCATAAACACAAAAATTATCAATTTACAACGGATTCGAGCCTAAATTTCTTAAAACTTTCCGAATTTCACATTCGATCTAAAACCCGACCAAACGACGTCCGAATGACTTGAAAATTTGCGGACATATCCAAAATCACATAACGAAGCTACAGAAATTGTCGGAATTCCCTTCCGACCCCCGGATCAAAATCTCACCTATCGTTCGGATTCGCCAAAATTTCAAACTTCGGCATTTCAAGCCTAATTGAGCTACGAACCCCCAAAATACTTTCCGAACGCGCTCCCAACCCCAAAATCACCTAACGGAGCTAATGGAACCATCGGATTTCCGTTCCGAGGTCGTCTTAACACCGTTCCGGCTACGGGCCATTTTCTAACTTTAAAGCTCTCATTTAGGGACTAAGTGTCCCAAAATACTCCAAATTTCAGAACCGACTCTCCCGGCAAACCACAATAGCATAAATGAAGTTAGGGGAACAGTTAAATTGGGGATTGGGGCATCATTTTTCTAAAACGACCGGTCGGGTCGTTACAGTGACCCCATCTCACCCAACATTTTCATTCAATGCTTAGAAATGCTAACTAGATACATTAACCACCAAGTTGATACAAAAAAATTGGATCCAATCACCTAAGGCAAAAGCAGCCCAAGCTTGTCACACCTTTTTTTTTCCTGACGATCTTATTCTAAAGGCCAAAGTCAATAATAGAACTTGCCATGTCATTAAAAATGGCCTAGACCTGTTTTGCAATCTTTCCGAGTAAGGTATCAACAACACAAATCAAAAATTCTCCTTTCAAAAAATTGCTCCCCTCCCCTCATTAAATCCACCTCTAATATATTGGGCATAAAAAGTTGTAACTATTTTGGTACTTACTTAAGCTTCCCAATTCTTAGTAGTTCTCCAAGACCTAGGTATTTTCAATTAATTTTTGATAAAATGATGTCTAAGTTAGCTTCGTAGAAATTAAAATTGTTTAACATGGCAGGTAGAACTACCCTAGCTAAATCAAGCCTTAACATCATTCCCAATCACCACATGCAGTACGCCCTTCTACCTAAGACTATTCTCAATAAGATTGACAAAACATAGGGGGACTTTATATGGGTTAGCACTACTTTAAAAAAAAAGGAAAATTCACCTTATTAGTTGGTCTACTGTGTGTCAACCTAAAAAATAATGGCTTAGGTATTCACTCGGCCCAATCTAAGAATTTATGTACATTAGCATCTCTTTCATGGAGACTCCAAACCAATCCTACAACCGATTGGGCACGTTTAATCATGTCGACCTATTGTCTAAACAAGAACAATAATAGGAATTCCTTTGTCTGGAAAAGTATCCAAAAAGGATGGAATATTTGCTCAAAAGGCATTACTTGGTCCCCTTACTACCTTAACAATATGAACATTTGCGACACAAATTGGATTACCAATATAGAAACCCTTAGAAGGGAGGTAATGAGTCTCTATCCATAAGTGAAATTTTTATTAAAACAAGAGATACTTGGGATAAAAAATCGTGGTATTTTGATAAGTTAAGCATAGACCCCCCCCCCCCCACACACACACAAATATCAAAGAGAATATCCTCAATACTAACATTCGCAAGAAAAGTTCCTAACAATGATATCCTCATTTGGTCCTTAACCACAAAAGGTTTCTTTACTTTTAAGTCGTGATATGCCTTAACAGAACCTCCTTTACCCAATGATCTAGACTTCTCCTAGATTTGGAACCTTAATTTCCCCAACAAAGTTAAATTCTTCCTATGGCAATGCCTCCATAATAGACCCCCCTGCCAAAAATACCTCTTACAAATTGGCATGAACATGGACCCCTTGTGCCTTATTTGTAAATCTCAAAAAGAAGAAACTATAAGCAAAATTTTTCTACACTTTAAGCAGTCAAGTATTTTTGGGCAAATCTATGGTGGTTTAATTTAGATAAAAATTCTAATGAGATTTGGCTTCTTAAATACAGAGCTTAGTTGTTAGCCTTTACAATAACCTCTCAAATTGGATCTTTGTTTTTCCATTTTCCATTTGGCATATTAGATCAACAACAATAATAACAATCATAATAATACAGATTTTTCTATCAACATTAACCATGTCATCCGAAAAGCTAAAAAATTCACATTTTTAATCGAAAAAAGCCCTTAACTTATACAAAATTCCCTATCCATATTAATTGGAGCAAACCACCTAGAGGGTGGTTTAAATTAAATATCAATGCTAGTTTCAAAAATCATAATGAGAGTACTGGCATTGAAGGGATAATCAGAGATACCCATGGGAATTGGCTAGATGGATTTTCTATATTTACCCGAGCTTCTGGATCTTTACATACAAAAATAAAGGCACTCATTGAAGGGTTAAAAACAACACGTTAATTGGGGCATGTTCTCACTTGAGATAGAAACAGACTCCACCGAAGTCATTCAATCAATACATCAACGAAACATGCTTTATAATAATAATATTGATAAATGCAGGTTGTTAATGTACCCACAGAAGGTGACCCTCCGGCACACATTTAGGGATGGGAATAGGATTGCGCATGACTTGGAAAAGAAGGAAACACAGAAAAGAAAGCAACCGGTCTGTGTCCCGTGACTCCTATGAACCTAGAGCTCTGATACCAACTTGTCACGACCCTAGTTCACCAATTGTGAACCTGTCGTGATGGCACCCAGTCCCCACGACTAGGTAAGCCTAACACGTTGCGAAATCTACAAATTATAATTACTTAAATAAGAAACAGCGGAAAATAACATAAAAGATATGTAATCCGTGCCACTTGGCACATACATCCGTCACACAATAAATAAACACTACCAAGATCCGAAACCCCACGGTAACACAGACTAAAAGGGAAATACAACTGTGGCTCTATGTGTAAAGAGTATCTAACAACGAAATGAAGAAAAATGTCAACTAGTAATACTAGAATAGAAGGGAAGCCTCCGGATCCGCGGACGTAGCGGATCATACCTCGAAGTCTCCCAGAAAGCTGCAGAATCACCTAGTACGAGCCTGCTCTGATGTACCTGGATCTGCACAACAAAAGTGTGCAGAAGAGTAGCATGAGTACACCACGGCGGTACTCGGTAAGTGCCAAGCCTAACCTCGATGGAGTAGTGACGAGGTAGGTCAGGGCCCTACTGAGAAACAATAATATAATGATGAAAACAAAATAAACAGTTTAAATGATAATAATTTCCGAAATAACAACATTATGAAAATTACTGCAACCGTCTACGATTAAGCTAACAACAAATAACCAACTCAAATAAACAAATCCAGGATCTGTGGGAATTTAACCCACAGTCCCATTCTCGGTACCTCTGGGTCTCCGGGAATCGAACCCGCGGCCCATGTCTCAATAATATCTCAATAACTCAGGATCTCCGGGAATCGAACCCGCAGTCCACATCTCAATAATATATCAATAGCTCAGGATCTCCGGGAATCGAACCCGCAGTCCACAAACAATATCACTCCGGGTCTCTGGGAATCGAACCCACAGCCCTGGGATCTCCGGGAATTGAACCCGCAGTCCACAAACACATCAAATAAAGAAAACACACAGAGAGAATATAATATGTTAATTTCCAACTTCACCGAAATTAGTGCCAACAATTTATCAAGAGTTCAAGTAAATCAACTAGGCAATTAAACATGTTGAATCCCCGCTAATCATGCTTTTCTAAGTAATACCGGGTAATGGTAACGCTTTTATCGGCTAAGCACAGAAATATCACTAATCAGACAATTCAAGTAAAGTGTGTGTTACAACAACCAGCGCATGTACACGCTCGTCACCTCGCGTACAAGGCATTTAAACTATCACATAATATCCTAGGGGTGAGAGTTCCCCCACACGAGGTTAGACAAGCCACTTACCTAGATTCCGATACAAAACCGCTAAGAGACAACCCTCTTGCCGCGAATATCCGACTCCGAGTGGCCCGAATCTAGTCAAACCAATTACACAGTATAAATAACATCGCAAGTAACTAACTACAATGATAAAATTACAGCTACGGTGCGAAAGTGGGTGAAATGACCAAAATACCCCTGAATCCATCGGCTCGGAATTGAAATATTTTTACATTTTCAGAACCCTCGTACTCTCACGAGTCTAACCATATAAAAATCTCCCAAAACGGACCACAAATGGCCCTTCAAATCCCAAATATAAAGTTTTTGCTCCAAGCCCTAATTTCTTACAATTTTGCTATGTTTTCATAAATTTCAAGGATGATTCTTCAATAAAATCATGTATTTAGTTCATAGGACTTACCTCTAATCACTTCTTGTCAAAACCCCTTCAATTCTCGTCCAAAAGCTCTCAAGAATGACCAAAAATGGTGGAAAAATGGGTTTGGTTCGCGGATGAAATGTTTTTAAACATTCTGCCCAGGTATTTTGTTCACCGCGATCGCGGGAAATGCTTCGCGATCGCGGAGAACAAATTCTTGGCCAAAAATTACCCTTCGCGATCGCGGAAAATGCCTCGCGATCGCGGTGAACAACTTCCAGTTCCTCCGGACAGGCTTCAGTAAAATGGTCATAACTTATTACACACAACTCTAAATAACGAATGGTTTGATGTTCTGGAAACTAGACACATAGGGCTATAACTTTCATGTTTTGATCATTTCCTGAATCTTTATACATTTCTAGATACAAGCTTCCAAATCCATTTATGGGTTTTAGATATACTTCTCGGACAGCATAGAGTGTAACGTACATAACTTTTTCTATATATTTCCAAATGAGGATTTCTTTAGCTTTCTAAAAACTAGACACGATGAGCTACAACTTTCGTTTTTGAATAACCTCAAAATTCCTTTTAGATAAAAAGATATGATCTTCCAAAGTAGGGACTGCGCGACAGAAATTTCTTCTTCGCGATCGCGAAGCAATCTACGCGATCGCGATTCATTAGTTTTTTTTCTCCGATTTTACTCACCGCGATCGCGACCAATACCCCGCGATCGCGTAGAGCACTGCTGTAGCCAAAAACCAGCAGTGAAAAATGGCCTAGAAATGGTCCGAAACCACCCCGAAACTCACCCGAGGCCCCGGGACCTCAACCAAAAACACCAACACTTCCTATAACCTTATTCAAACTTGTTCCAATCATCCAAACACGTCCATAAACACAAAAATTATCAATTTACAACGGATTCGAGCCTAAATTTCTTAAAACTTTCCGAATTTCACATTCGATCTAAAACCCGACCAAACGACGTCCGAATGACTTGAAAATTTGCGGACATATCCAAAATCACATAACGAAGCTACATAAATTGTCGGAATTCCATTCCGACCCCCGGATCAAAATCTCACCTATCGTTCGGATTCGCCAAAATTTCAAACTTCGGCATTTCAAGCCTAATTGAGCTACGAACCCCCAAAATACTTTCCGAACGCGCTCCCAACCCCAAAATCACCTAACGGAGCTAATGGAACCATCGGATTTCCGTTCCGAGGTCGTCTTAACATCTGTTCCGGCTACGGGCCATTTTCTAACTTTAAAGCTCTCATTTAGGGACTAAGTGTCCCAAAATACTCCAAATTTCAGAACCGACTCTCCCGGCAAACCACAATAGCATAAATGAAGTTAGGGGAACAGTTAAATTGGGGATTGGGGCATCATTTTTCTAAAACGACCGGTCGGGTCGTTACAGTGACCCCATCTCACCCAACATTTTCATTCAATGCTTAGAAATGCTAACTAGATACATTAACCACCAAGTTGATACAAAAAAATTGGATCCAATCACCTAAGGCAAAAGCAGCCCAAGCTTGTCACACCTTTTTTTTTCCTGACGATCTTATTCTAAAGGCCAAAGTCAATAATAGAACTTGCCATGTCATTAAAAATGGCCTAGACCTGTTTTGCAATCTTTCCGAGTAAGGTATCAACAACACAAATCAAAAATTCTCCTTTCAAAAAATTGCTCCCCTCCCCTCATTAAATCCACCTCTAATATATTGGGCATAAAAAGTTGTAACTATTTTGGTACTTACTTAAGCTTCCCAATTCTTAGTAGTTCTCCAAGACCTAGGTATTTTCAATTAATTTTTGATAAAATGATGTCTAAGTTAGCTTCGTAGAAATTAAAATTGTTTAACATGGCAGGTAGAACTACCCTAGCTAAATCAAGCCTTAACATCATTCCCAATCACCACATGCAGTACGCCCTTCTACCTAAGACTATTCTCAATAAGATTGACAAAACATAGGGGGACTTTATATGGGTTAGCACTACTTTAAAAAAAAAGGAAAATTCACCTTATTAGTTGGTCTACTGTGTGTCAACCTAAAAAATAATGGCTTAGGTATTCACTCGGCCCAATCTAAGAATTTATGTACATTAGCATCTCTTTCATGGAGACTCCAAACCAATCCTACAACCGATTGGGCACGTTTAATCATGTCGACCTATTGTCTAAACAAGAACAATAATAGGAATTCCTTTGTCTGGAAAAGTATCCAAAAAGGATGGAATATTTGCTCAAAAGGCATTACTTGGTCCCCTTACTACCTTAACAATATGAACATTTGCGACACAAATTGGATTACCAATATAGAAACCCTTAGAAGGGAGGTAATGAGTCTCTATCCATAAGTGAAATTTTTATTAAAACAAGAGATACTTGGGATAAAAAATCGTGGTATTTTGATAAGTTAAGCATAGACCCCCCCCCTCCCACACACACACAAATATCAAAGAGAATATCCTCAATACTAACATTCGCAAGAAAAGTTCCTAACAATGATATCCTCATTTGGTCCTTAACCACAAAAGGTTTCTTTACTTTTAAGTCGTGATATGCCTTAACAGAACCTCCTTTACCCAATGATCTAGACTTCTCCTAGATTTGGAACCTTAATTTCCCCAACAAAGTTAAATTCTTCCTATGGCAATGCCTCCATAATAGACCCCCCTGCCAAAAATACCTCTTACAAATTGGCATGAACATGGACCCCTTGTGCCTTATTTGTAAATCTCAAAAAGAAGAAACTATAAGCAAAATTTTTCTACACTTTAAGCAGTCAAGTATTTTTGGGCAAATCTATGGTGGTTTAATTTAGATAAAAATTCTAATGAGCTTTGGCTTCTTAAATACAGAGCTTAGTTGTTAGCCTTTACAATAACCTCTCAAATTGGATCTTTGTTTTTCCATTTTCCATTTGGCATATTAGATCAACAACAATAATAACAATCATAATAATACAGATTTTTCTATCAACATTAACCATGTCATCCGAAAAGCTAAAAAATTCACATTTTTAATCGAAAAAAGCCCTTAACTTATACAAAATTCCCTATCCATATTAATTGGAGCAAACCACCTAGAGGGTGGTTTAAATTAAATATCAATGCTAGTTTCAAAAATCATAATGAGAGTACTGGCATTGAAGGGATAATCAGAGATACCCATGGGAATTGGCTAGATGGATTTTCTATATTTACCCGAGCTTCTGGATCTTTACATACAAAAATAAAGGCACTCATTGAAGGGTTAAAAACAACACGTTAATTGGGGCATGTTCTCACTTGAGATAGAAACAGACTCCACCGAAGTCATTCAATCAATACATCAACGAAACATGCTTTATAATAATAATATTGATAAATGCAGGTTGTTAATGTACCCACAGAAGGTGACCCTCCGGCACACATTTAGGGATGGGAATAGGATTGCGCATGACTTGGAAAAGAAGGAAACACAGAAAAGAAAGCAACCGGTCTGTATCCCGTGACTCCTATGAACCTAGAGCTCTGATACCAACTTGTCACGACCCTAGTTCACCAATTGTGAACCTGTCGTGATGGCACCCAGTCCCCACGACTAGGTAAGCCTAACACGTTGCGAAATCTATAAATTATAATTACTTAAATAAGAAACAGCGGAAAATAACATAAAAGATATGTAATCCGTGCCACTTGGCACATACATCCGTCACACAATAAATAAACACTACCAAGATCCGAAACCCCACGGTAACACAGACTAAAAGGGAAATACAATTGTGGCTCTATGTGTAAAGAGTATCTAACAACGAAATGAAGAAAAATGTCACTAGTAATACTAGAATAGAAGGGAAGCCTCCGGATCCGCGGACGTAGCAGATCATACCTCGAAGTCTCCCAGAAAGCTGCGGAATCACCTAGTACGAGCCTGCTCTGATGTACCTGGATCTGCACAACAAAAGTGTGCAGAAGAGTAGCATGAGTACACCACGGCGGTACTCGGTAAGTGCCAAGCCTAACCTCGATGGAGTAGTGACGAGGTAGGTCAGGGCCCTACTGAGAAACAATAATATAATGATGAAAACAAAATAAACAGCTTAAATGATAATAATTTCCGAAATAACCACATTATGATAATTACTGCAACTGTCTACGATTAAGCTAACAACAAATAACCAACTCAAATAAACAAATCCAGGATCCGTGGGAATTGAACCCACAGTCCCATTCTCAGTACCTCTGGGTCTCCGGGAATCGAACCCGCAGCCCATGTCTCAATAATATCTCAATAACTCAGGATCTCCGGGAATCGAACCCGCAGTCCCTTCCAATAAGTCAGGATCTCGGGAATCAAACCCGTAGTCCACAAACAATATCACTCCGGGTCTCTGGGAATCGAACCCACAGCCCTGGGATCTCCGGGAATTGAACCCGCAGTCCACAAACACATCAAATAAAGAAAACACACAGAGAGAATATAATATGTTAATTTCCAACTTCACCGAAATTAGTGCCAACAATTTATCAAGAGTTCAAGTAAATCAACTAGGCAATTAAACATGTTGAATCCCCGCTAATCATGCTTTTCTAAGTAATACCGGGTAATGGTAACGCTTTATCAGCTAAGCACAGAAATATCACTAATCAGACAATTCAAGTAAAGTGTGTGTTACAACAACCAGCGCATGTACACGCTCGTCACCTCGCGTACAAGGCATTTAAACTATCACATAATATCCTAGGGGTGAGAGTTCCCCCACACGAGGTTAGACAAGCCACTTACCTCGATTCCGATACAAAACCGCTAAGAGACAACCTCTTGCCGCGAATATCCGACTCCGAGTGGCCCGAATCTAGTCAAACCAATTACACAGTATAAATAACATCGCAAGTAACTAACTACAATGATAAAATTACAGCTACGGTGCGAAAGTGGGTGAAATGACCAAAATACCCCTGAATCCATCGGCTCGGAATTGAAATATTTTTACATTTTCAGAACCCTCGTACTCTCACGAGTCTAACCATATAAAAATCTCCCAAAACGGACCACAAATGGCCCTTCAAATCCCAAATATAAAGTTTTTGCTCCAAGCCCTAATTTCTTACAATTTTGCTATGTTTTCATAAATTTCAAGGATGATTCTTCAATAAAATCATGTATTTAGTTCATAGGACTTACCTCTAATCACTTCTTGTCAAAACCCCTTCAATTCTCGTCCAAAAGCTCTCAAGAATGACCAAAAATGGTGGAAAAATGGGTTTGGTTCGCGGATGAAATATTTTTAAACATTCTGCCCAGGTATTTTGTTCACTGCGATCGCGGGAAATGCTTCGCGATCGCGGAGAACAAATTCTTGGCCAAAAATTACCCTTCGCGATCGCGGAAAATGCCTCGCGATCGCGGTGAACAACTTCCAGTTCCTCCGGATAGGCTTCAGTAAAATGGTCATAACTTTTTACACACAACTCTAAATGACGAATGGTTTGATGTTCTGGAAACTAGACACATAGGGCTATAACTTTCATGTTTTGATCATTTCCTGAATCTTTATACATTTCTAGATACAAGCTTCCAAATCCATTTATGGGTTTTAGATATACTTCTCGGACAGCATAGAGTGTAACGTACATAACTTTTTCTATATATTTCCAAATGAGGAGTTCTTTAGCTTTTCTAAAAACTAGACACGATGAGCTACAACTTTCGTTTTTGAATCACCTCAAAATTCCTTTTAGATAAAAAGATATGATCTTCCAAAGTAGGGACTGCGCGACAGAAATTTCTTCTTCGCGATCGCGAAGCAATCTACGCGATCGCGATTCATTAGTTTTTTTCTCCGATTTTACTCACCGCGATCGCGACCAATACCCCGCGATCGCGTAGAGCACTGCTGTAGCCAAAAACCAGCAGTGAAAAATGGCCTAGAAATGGTCCGAAACCACCCCGAAACTCACCCGAGGCCACCGGGACCTCAACCAAAAACACCAACACTTCCTATAACCTTATTCAAACTTGTTCCAATCATCCAAACACGTCCATAAACACAAAAATTATCAATTTACAACGGATTCGAGCCTAAATTTCTTAAAACTTTCCGAATTTCACATTCGATCTAAAACCCGACCAAACGACGTCCGAATGACTTGAAAATTTGCGGACATATCCAAAATCACATAACGAAGCTACAGAAATTGTCGGAATTCCATTCCGACCCCCGGATCAAAATCTCACCTATCGTTCGGATTCGCCAAAATTTCAAACTTCGGCATTTCAAGCCTAATTGAGCTACGAACCCCCAAAATACTTTCCGAACGCGCTCCCAACCCCAAAATCACCTAACGGAGCTAATGGAACCATCGGATTTCCGTTCCGAGGTCGTCTTAACACTGTTCCGGCTACGGGCCATTTTCTAACTTTAAAGCTCTCATTTAGGGACTAAGTGTCCCAAAATACTCCAAATTTCAGAACCGACTCTCCCGGCAAACCACAATAGCATAAATGAAGTTAGGGGAACAGTTAAATTGGGGATTGGGGCATCATTTTTCTAAAACGACCGGTCGGGTCGTTACAGTGACCCCATCTCACCCAACATTTTCATTCAATGCTTAGAAATGCTAACTAGATACATTAACCACCAAGTTGATACAAAAAAATTGGATCCAATCACCTAAGGCAAAAGCAGCCCAAGCTTGTCACACCTTTTTTTTTCCTGACGATCTTATTCTAAAGGCCAAAGTCAATAATAGAACTTGCCATGTCATTAAAAATGGCCTAGACCTGTTTTGCAATCTTTCCGAGTAAGGTATCAACAACACAAATCAAAAATTCTCCTTTCAAAAAATTGCTCCCCTCCCCTCATTAAATCCACCTCTAATATATTGGGCATAAAAAGTTGTAACTATTTTGGTACTTACTTAAGCTTCCCAATTCTTAGTAGTTCTCCAAGACCTAGGTATTTTCAATTAATTTTTGATAAAATGATGTCTAAGTTAGCTTCGTAGAAATTAAAATTGTTTAACATGGCAGGTAGAACTACCCTAGCTAAATCAAGCCTTAACATCATTCCCAATCACCACATGCAGTACGCCCTTCTACCTAAGACTATTCTCAATAAGATTGACAAAACATAGGGGGACTTTATATGGGTTAGCACTACTTTAAAAAAAAAGGAAAATTCACCTTATTAGTTGGTCTACTGTGTGTCAACCTAAAAAATAATGGCTTAGGTATTCACTCGGCCCAATCTAAGAATTTATGTACATTAGCATCTCTTTCATGGAGACTCCAAACCAATCCTACAACCGATTGGGCACGTTTAATCATGTCGACCTATTGTCTAAACAAGAACAATAATAGGAATTCCTTTGTCTGGAAAAGTATCCAAAAAGGATGGAATATTTGCTCAAAAGGCATTACTTGGTCCCCTTACTACCTTAACAATATGAACATTTGCGACACAAATTGGATTACCAATATAGAAACCCTTAGAAGGGAGGTAATGAGTCTCTATCCATAAGTGAAATTTTTATTAAAACAAGAGATACTTGGGATAAAAAATCGTGGTATTTTGATAAGTTAAGCATAGACCCCCCCCCTCCCCCCTCCCACACACACACAAATATCAAAGAGAATATCCTCAATACTAACATTCGCAAGAAAAGTTCCTAACAATGATATCCTCATTTGGTCCTTAACCACAAAAGGTTTCTTTACTTTTAAGTCGTGATATGCCTTAACAGAACCTCCTTTACCCAATGATCTAGACTTCTCCTAGATTTGGAACCTTAATTTCCCCAACAAAGTTAAATTCTTCCTATGGCAATGCCTCCATAATAGACCCCCCTGCCAAAAATACCTCTTACAAATTGGCATGAACATGGACCCCTTGTGCCTTATTTGTAAATCTCAAAAAGAAGAAACTATAAGCAAAATTTTTCTACACTTTAAGCAGTCAAGTATTTTTGGGCAAATCTATGGTGGTTTAATTTAGATAAAAATTCTAATGAGCTTTGGCTTCTTAAATACAGAGCTTAGTTGTTAGCCTTTACAATAACCTCTCAAATTGGATCTTTGTTTTTCCATTTTCCATTTGGCATATTAGATCAACAACAATAATAACAATCATAATAATACAGATTTTTCTATCAACATTAACCATGTCATCCGAAAAGCTAAAAAATTCACATTTTTAATCGAAAAAAGCCCTTAACTTATACAAAATTCCCTATCCATATTAATTGGAGCAAACCACCTAGAGGGTGGTTTAAATTAAATATCAATGCTAGTTTCAAAAATCATAATGAGAGTACTGGCATTGAAGGGATAATCAGAGATACCCATGGGAATTGGCTAGATGGATTTTCTATATTTACCCGAGCTTCTGGATCTTTACATACAAAAATAAAGGCACTCATTGAAGGGTTAAAAACAACACGTTAATTGGGGCATGTTCTCACTTGAGATAGAAACAGACTCCACCGAAGTCATTCAATCAATACATCAACGAAACATGCTTTATAATAATAATATTGATAAATGCAGGTTGTTAATGTACCCACAGAAGGTGACCCTCCGGCACACATTTAGGGATGGGAATAGGATTGCGCATGACTTGGAAAAGAAGGAAACACAGAAAAGAAAGCAAGTTTTGTATTACCATCATGATATATAAACTAACTGGTAAAAAGTGAAATAAATGAACTCGCTATTTGTATTAAGATTTTGTCTTTTGAAGCTTGTAATATTCTAGCAATCCTAGGAAATCAAAGTGGCCTTAACGAAACTAATTGTGAAGGCTATGTATGCAAAAACTAGTTTTTAATTTATATATTTCCTGTTTGCTAAAAAAAAGCTTTTCTGAAGTTTTGTTTTTGGAAAGGGTAGAGAAAAAAAGTCGAAATAAAAATAAATGTGGTAGTAATTTGAAATAGCAAATGTCATTTAGTAAATGTGAGAGAAATCTAATACTCCATCTTTTTAATTTTATGTTCGTGCAATTTCTTATAGCGACGTTCGTTTTGAGAATTGTAGCCCTCTTCACTTATTTTCTGCTTCTTTTGCTTATCGGGTTAGTTGGTTCCAGTCCAGAGCGATTTCAGAATGAATTTAGACATTTAGTCTCTTATTTGAAAGCTTAAGATGAAAAAGTTGATCATATGTTGAATTATATGCAAACGACCTCGGATTTAAATTTTGATGGTTCTGTTAACTCCATTAGGTAATTTTGGATTTAGGAGCGCGTCCGAATTATGATTTGGCGATCCGTAGTAAAATTATACTTGAAATGTCAAAAGTTGGAATTTTGGAAGTTTGACCAACAATGGACTTTTTGATATCGGGATCGGGTTCGATTTTTAGAAGTTGGAGTAGATTTGTGGTGTCATATGTTACTTGTGTGCAAAATTTGAGATCAATCGGACATGATTTGATAGGTTTTAACGTCGTTTGTAGAATTCAGGAATTTCAAAGTTCATTAGGCTTGAGTCATGTATAAATCATACTATTGATGTTGTTTAAGGTGATTTGAGAATTTGACTAAGTTTGTATCGGGTTATAAGACTTTTTGGTATGTTTGGTTATGGTCTTGAGGACCTTGGGTTGAATTCGGTTGGTTAACGGACTTGATTTTAAGTTGATAAAGCAGTTGAAGTTCTGCTGCTACTGGTCTAACAGCACCTACGGACTGGTCAACGCAGATGCGAGCCCGCAGAAGCTTGGAATGAATCACAAAAGCAGCAAAAGGAAGAGTTGGGCAGAGGTCACAGGTGCGAAGACTTTCCGCACCTCCGATGAACGTAGAAATGGGCAGTGAGGCGCATATGCGATTTTGGTCCGCAGGTACGATGGATTTCCCGCACCTACAATATACACAAATGCGGTATGGCGATCGCATAAGCGAAGGTAGCTGGATAAGTGACTTCCGCATAAGCGGGAATTTTACTGCAGAAGCGACTCCGTAGGTGAAGATAGATTGTCGCAAGTGCAAAATGCCTAGGTAGAATGTTTAAAAATAAGTGTTCATGATTTTAGTCTTATTTCAACATTTTGGACTCGGACTTAGGAAATTATGGAGAGGATTTTCGAGGGGATTATTGAGGTAAGCTTCTTGTACTCGTATTTTACCATAAATCTTGTTTCCCCATTGTTTTTCTCACCTAGATTGTGTGGTGTTGAGGTGAAATTTGGGGGTTTGAGGTTAGGGATTTAGAAAATGAGTTTTGGGGATTTGAGTGGCCATTTGATGTCGGAATTTGATAAATTTAGTATGGTTAGACTAGTGAGTGAATGTGCTTTCGGGTTCTATGACTTTTATCGGAATTCGAGATGTGGACCCAGGAGCCGGGTTTAAGCCGATTTCGGATTTTTAGCCATGATTTGGTATTTTCTTATGGAATTGATCCCTTTAGACTATATAATTATATTGTACTGCTTGTAGCTAGAATTGAGACATTTAGAGACTGATTTGAGAGGAAAAGGTTTTTCGGAGTAGAGAATTGCTCGATTTGAGGTAAGTAACGCTTTCAAACTTGATTTTGAGGGTTCGAAACCTCAAATTATGTGTTATGTGATTGATATTGAGGTGACACACACACCAAATGATGGGCATGCGGGCGTCCACCGCGAGAATTGTGACCCGGTTGATTACATGGCACTATATAGTTAATCTATCTTGTTGATATTTGATTCACGTCCAAGCAACGGTCGTAATCAATATAACTTGGTCTAATAAGTCCAAGATCGATTCCATATAGAATTAACCTATCAATCACAACTTTCACAACCCAAGAGTACTTCCGAATCAAGTTCCCAAAATTTAGAATATCTTTGTATATGATTTTCAAACTACTACTTGCAGGAATTAAGAATGCTTAAAAGAATGAATTGAATGTTGAATAAAAATAATATGGAGAAGGACTAAAGTATTTATTTCCCCTATTGATGGAATCCCTTATCGTTATGCTCATACAAATTGTTAATATATTCTATCAATCATGAACGCTATGTGTATCGTAACACTCTCTTGAGCAATTACAATAATTTACTAGTGCACTCTCCCGAGCTACCCTAGCTAGCTTTAATTTGAATAGTTCACTTAAGATTGCACCCAAGACTTCATTATTCTTAACCCCGTCTTTACGCCTAAAGTTATAGATTCCTCCAATAACCTAGGTGTGGTGTTGTTCAACAATATACCTAAACATGCACTCTTTTCCAAGTTATGCACACTAAATAGGCACCGCTAATTGGGATGTCTACCAATTAACTACAACAAGAACGAAGTTAAACAAATAGAAATCTATTTCACAATTTGTAATCACATAAACGATAAGTTCATCACTCAATAGGTTCCATCAAAACCTTAGAAAAGGATTTAGCTACTCATGCTTAAAGAAACAAGAATAATAATAGAAATCATAATGAAATACTTGATATAAAATAAAAAGAAGGAGTTGAGAGGATTCTCTCTTACTAAATATCTTACAAAAGTATTGAGTTAAAGACAACCTGCCTCTATGGGGCAAACTAGGAGTTTATATAGAGGTTTTAGGGCTAAAAAAACTAAATTCGAATCCAATTAGGAGAACTGGGCGCCGGCTTCCGTTGTTCGTTCGCGGCGGCGAGCCAACCGCGAACAGTTAAACTTCAGAATGCCTATTTTTTCGCGGTTAATCCGCGATCGCGAATGAACCGTGGATGAACAGTGCTGCGTATTTTTGACTTTTTCTTCCAGCTCTTTTCACCTTAGATCTTCTCTTGGCCTTTTCATCAACATATGACTTCAAAATACTCTTCTTAACATCCATTGCATCACATGTGCCTATAACACACAAACAAACACTAATCAAAGCATTTTTTCCTCATAAACAACATAAATACCATAATAAAGTGTGATTATTTAGGGCATAATTATAGTCAAATTCACCTATTATCAATACCCCACACTTAAACCTTTGCTCGTCCTCGAGCAACTTTAATCACACTTTAGGCCAATAAACAAAAATTTGTCTCCCCCAAAATATGTCACAAAAGCTATTATACATGAACAACCTAAGATATGCACAATCTTTGCCTAACCGCAAACTTTCATGCCCGCACATTATTACTTACTCTACTTATTACCAAAAACTTGCAAATTTACCTTTTTCCTCTTGAATTACATGCCCTCAAAAAATTTATTGAGAGAAGTTCCCACACATTAACAATTTAAATATAGGGAACTGATAGAATATTTTTATGAATACAGACAAACCATAGGCTTGCCCCTAGTGTAATACTCCACTAATCCAGTCATTTAATCATAGATCAAGAGGTCTTTAAGGGTTGTAATATGGGCTATAGGACGGGTAGGATACTTTTGGTTATAGTGACTAGCCTCCTTAAGCACTTTTATTTTCTTTTTCACAACTTCTCTTTTTGTTTACTTCCTTATGTCTCCCATAAACATTCATTCACCTTTCTTCACTTTTAACCCCCACTTTTCTTTTATTGATGTAACTGGCCTTTCTAATTTTTTTTTTTTACATATTCATCAATATAGCTCTTTGTCTCATTGCTTTGCAACATTATTTTAGACCAGTCCACTATTTTCTATCATTAATTTTTGATTTTCCCTTTTTTTTTCAATTTCCCTTCACCCCACACTTAAACTTTTGCATATTCATTACAATACAAGTGCTTCTAGGAGGTAAAGTAGAATATTATACATATTTGATGAACATGCAAGGGTTATCAAAGAATAGGCTTAAGCTCAAAGGGGTTAACTAAGATATAATGTACGGGTGAATTCATGTCTATTGGTATATGGGGTTACACAAAGAAATGCCTCTATCCTTTCTACAACCAAACAACTTCTATTTCGCTTTGCAAACACACAGGGCAAGTTCTAGGCATCATGTACAACATACAATGTAAATAAGACCTCACACCTACATGGCATACAACTCATTTGGAATCCAGTTTATCTACAAAGTCCTATCTATGTTCAAGCAAGCATTATTGTGCAATTTAAGGCATATTGAGATTCTACAATCAAGCTTAGAAAATACATTCTCAAGTTCAATTTACGCTTTTGCTAATGTGCATATTCGGGGTTACATGTTGCCCTTTTACCTCTAATCCTAAGAAAAGAAAGAACGAAAAAAATCTACCTAACCCGGTTCAAATAAAAACCCTTGGAAAAGAACCGTCGTCAAAAGAAAAACCAAGGGGGAGATGATACATTACCTATAAGAAGAAAATAAAAGAAATAAAAATTCCTATGCGGACTACTTCCCTCAAGAGTACTTGTCCTAAATAGTTCGTCATAAGGAAGAGTCATCTACTCATATTTCTTTTTGATTTTTAAAATTTTATGATTTTTTTTATGTTTTTATTATTTTATATTACTACTACAACTAATATATACATCATGTACAAGATAAGTCACCCACCCCACACTTAAAGATATGTCATGTCCCCATGACATAAATAAAAATTAAAGCACAAGAGGGACAAGAAAACTTACCTGAGACTCACTCGGAGTCGGAGACGGTGGATGGGTCGACATGACATGCTCGTCCAAGTGCTCTGAACCATGCCATAAACCTATTTTCAGACCGGGCTTGTCTTGTAGACATGGCATTTAGCCGTGTGTGCAAGCCATCAACGGAGGTGCGCAGATCAGCAACCTCCTCCTCCATGGACCTAAGCATAGGTCGTGTGGACTCGGACCTAGACATACTTGCTCCACGAGGAGCAGGCTTGGAAGGTCCGGCTGAATCCGTGGAGTGCCTGGCCCGGGCAACCGATACAGGCTCGTCCTCCTCATCCAAGTCAATTAGGGTTGTGTCTCGTCCAACCCGGATTGTAGCAGCTCTAAATGGAGCTTTTGGTAGTAGCTCACCATCAACATCGGTTACTGGGGTCTGATGAAGGAGACACAGCGTAATGACAAGAGATAGGTAATAAAAACCCTTGGCAGTGAGGGATCCCCTCAATACCATCTCATCACTAACTACGCGGGCGATATCAACATCCCGATGTGTTAGAAAACACCAAGTCAAAACTGCCCTATTAAAGTTAACATCTGTGGTATTGCTCGAGGGCAAGATACGGTTGCAAATTATGGAGAACCAACATTTGGCTGTGTGTGTAAAGCAGTTAGAGTGCAGAGTATTTTTTCTAATCCACACCGGGATGCCGTCTACACATAATGCCTCTATTAGCATGTCCCATGTGACACCAGGCCTATCATGGTAATAGTCGACATCACTAGTGTGCAATGGCAGTCTAAGTGTCTGCCTAATAGTAGGAATATGGGCATTGACATGCTTACCTCTGACGAATACTTCTCTGGCCATATGGTAAGGAGCATTGGTGTAGAATTTCCGGACAAGCATCTTGTTCACCTTAGGAGGTGAGTCAAAGAGGAACTCCATCTCGCACCTCCGAATCTCATCATATATTTCCTGCTTCTCCGAGCGGATAGCTATCCGGTCAACTTCAACCTCTTGGAGCGACTTCATGGTTGCTTTAATGTGAAATCCATTCTCCGCTTCTTCACAAGAAAACCTGGACTCGTCATAAGTCGGTTGCCTAGATGAGCTAGCACCATGTCGAGCTCTCTTTGGGGCCATGATCCTGCACAAATAAGATAGCCAAAAAACTTTTGTAAATCGTTAGTCATCGAAAGGCTACTCAGACTTCGCCATCCGTGAGATATCACAATTGACCATTTTTTTCGTGAAATTACCTCATACTCCTATATTTAGATTCTTTATCTAACTATTTTACGCATGCTTATTGAAGCACCCCACACTTAGTTATTTTGAACACTTCTAACATTACCCAATTGACTTAATCCATCCCCAATAAACTACACCATTACCAATTCATGAGTTGGGCATTATTTCTCTTAAAACTACATTAATACATTCTGAACAATGATAATATGCCCAACTTGGCTCACCAACCAACAAACATGGCGTAAATACTATTTGGGTCTCCAAACCATAAAATTAGTATCATAAATATAATTGAAGACCCAACAACTCATTCTTTACCAAACTTCCATCCTATAACAAGGTTCTTTAGAAGAAATTCATGGAGACATGTAATGTGCAAAAAGAAACCAAGTCATATTCAAGATTTATCCCAAACTAACAATATCTAATTAATTCTACAAAATAAATAATCAATAACTAAAAATAAAAACAAAGTAAAAGAGAAAAAAAAAGTAGAGAAACTTACAAGTGATAACAATGGAGGAGTATGGAGGAAGAAGGGAATGATTTGGAGAAGAGCGAGTTGGGAAATTTTTTAGAGAGAAGGGAAAGGATTTGAAGTTAGAGTGAGAGAGATTTGGAGAGTGGGGGGCGGCTAGGAGGGATATGGGAAAGAGGGGATGGGTTTTTAGGGTTTTAAAGAGGGGAGAGAAAACAAAATAAAAAAAACTATAATTTTCGCCGACCGCGGAACTGGCCACGACTGTTCGCGGTTCGTTCGCGGCCGCGGATGGACCGCGAACAGTCGAGATTCAGAGAGGACAATTTTTCGCGGTTGGTTCGCGGCCGCGAATGGACCGCGAACAGAGAAAGTTCAGAGAGGTCTTTTTTCCGTGGTTCATCCGCGGTCGCGGATGGACCGCAGACAGTGCCCCTCTCTGAATTATTTTCTCAGTTGTTCAGCAAAAATTTTGTTTTTTCTTATTTTATTTTATTGACTACTACTAAGATAAAAATACTTACAACATGTTCGTGGGTTGCCTCCCACGTAGCGCCTGATTTAACTTCGCGGCACGACTCAACTTAGTGCATTTTAAGGCTCGCTAGGCCTTTGAACTTCATCCAACCACAATTCTACCTTGTCCTCCATGTCATCCAAGCCTATGTAAGGTTTCAACCACTGTCTGTTTACCTTGAATGTATGTGATCCATCCATAGTTTGAATTTCCACAGCTCTTGACTCAAATGCCTCAATTACCTTGAAGGGTCCTGACCACCTTGACTTCAATTTACTTGGGAACAATCGTAATCTTGAATTGTATAGTAGTACTTTGTCCCCATTTTTGAAGTTTTGCTCAACGATATTTTGATCATGAATCTGCTTCATTCTCTCATTATACAATCTAGTACTTTCAAACGCCAGATACCGAAATTCTTCTAATTCATGCAACCCAGTTAGCCTTGCTTTACCTGCTTCATCCAAGTTGAGATTCAATTGTTTCAATGCCCACCAAGCTTTGTGCTCTAATTCAACCGGTAGGTGACAAGCTTTCCCAAACACCAATTTGTATGGAGACATGCCAATGGGTGTCTTGAATGCTGTTCTATAAGCCCATAGTGCGTCATCAAGCTTTCTGGACCAGTCGGTTCTTGTGGCGTTCACTGTTTTAGTCAGTACACTTTTTATCTCCCTGTTGGAGACCTCAACTTGCCTGCTAGTTTGCGGGTGATATGGAGTGGCCACGCGGTGTTTAAAATCATACTTGGCCAATAATTTCTCAAAAGCTCGGTTGCAAAAGTGTGTGCCCCCGTCACTGATGATAGCCCTTGGAGTTCCGAACCGGGTGAAAATATTCTTCTTAAGAAATCCCATTACCACCTTAGCATCATTGTGGGTAATGCTTCAGCTTCCACCCATTTGGACACGTAGTCAACTGCAACAAGTATGTACTTATTGTCGTATGAGCTAATAAAGGGCCCCATGAAATCTATACCCCATACATCGAACACTTCAACTTGCTGGATTGGGTTCATTGGCATTTTATGACGCCGGGAGATATTCCCGGTGTGTTGACATTCGTTGCAACCTTTCATCCACAAGTGCGCATCTTTAAACACCGTTGGCCAATAGAAACCGGCCTCAAGTATTTTGGCAGCAGTACGTATTCCTCCAAAGTGACCGCCATATGCTGAAGCGTGACATGCCTGCAAAACAGAAGATTGTTCTATCTCGGGGACGCATCTCCGGATCATGTTATCAAGACATATCCTAAACAAATATGGTTCATCCCAATAATAAAACTGACTTTCACGAAAAAATCTTTTCCTCTGGACCGATGAGTGGTCATGAGGAACAATACCACTGGCTAGGTAATTAGCATAGTCAGCATACCATAGTGTTTCAAGGAGAGTGGTGGTGAGCAGCTGCTCGTCTGGAAAGGTTTCCAGAATTTCCCCACTCTCTTTGACAAGTTCAGCTCCTTCAAGTCTTGACAAATGGTCAGCGACTTGATTTTCAGTACCTTTTCTATCCCTAATTTCGAGGTCGAACTCTTGGAGAAGCAACACCCAATGAATCAGGTGCGGCTTAGAGTCCTTTTTATCAATTAAATATCTTAAAGTTGCATGGTCTGTGTATACGATTACCTTTGATCCTATTAGATAAGACCGGAATTTGTCGAATGCGAACACGACCACAAACATCTCCTTTTCCGTCACTATGTAGTTTAGATGTGCTCCACTCAGAGTTCTACTTCCATAGTATATTGGATGCATCAGCTTGTCTTTCCTTTGGCCCAGCACTGCCCCCACTGCATAGTCACTTGCATCACACATTAGCTCAAAAGGTTGCTCTCAGTCGGGGGCAATGATGATGGGTGTTGTGACCAACCTCTGCTTTAGTTCCTCAAAAGCAATCCTACATTCATTACAAAAAACAAAAGGGTGATCTTTTTCAAGTAACTTACAGAGAGGGTTTGATATTTTGGAGAAGTCTCTGATGAACCTCCAGTAAAAACCGGCGTGCCCAAGAAATCTTCTTATGTCCTTGATGGATGTTGGTGGAGGCAACTTTGCAATGACATCAACTTTAGCACGGTCTACCTCAATGCTTTTGCTTGAAACCCGGTGCCCCAATACTATACCTTCTTGTACCATAAAATGGCATTTCTCCCAGTTTAGCACTAAATTTGTTTTCATGCACCGTTTTAGCACTCTAGTCAGATTGGCAAGGCATTCATCGAATGAATTCCCTACCACCGAGAAATCATCCATGAACACCTCCATAATGTCTTCCACCATGTCGGTGAAAATAGCCATCATGCACCTTTGGAATGTGGCAGGCGCATTGCATAGTCCGAATGGCATCCTCCTGAAGGCAAAGATGCTATATGGGTATGTGAAAGAGGTCTTCTCTCTATCTTCGGGGGCAATGGAGATTTGATTGTACCCCGAGTATCCATCCAAAAAGCAAAAACGGGACCTCCCTGCCAACCTGTCAAGCATTTGATCAATGAAGGGAAGTGGGAAGTGATCTTTGCGGGTGGCTAGATTCAACTTCTGTAGTCCATGCATATTCTCCATCCGGTGACAGTTCTTGTTGAAATCAATTCATTGTTCTCGTTTTTCACTACCGTCATGCCTCTTTTCTTTGGCACACATTGAACCGGGCTAACCCAGCTGATGTCTGAGATTAGGAAGATAATTCCCGCATCTAGCCACTTTATTACTTCCTTCTTCACCACTTCCTTCATGTTGGGGTTCAACCTTCTTTGATGTTCACTGGAAGGTTTGTGTCCATCTTCCAGGAGAATTTTATGCATACAATAGGCTGGGTTGATCCCCTTTATGTCTACCATGGTCCACCCAATGGCAGTCTTGCATTCCTTGAGTACCTGTATAAGCTTTTGGGACTGCACATCTAACAAACTAGATTAGATAATAACAGGTAATGTGGAGTTAGGACCTAGATATTCATACCTGAGATGTGATGGTAGTGGTTTAAGTTCGAGCTTTGGTGGCTCTTCTATAGATGGCTTTGCTGGCGGGCTCTCTCTTTTCTCTAAGTGTAGAGGTTCGAACTCAAGCTCTCTCTGCCAAAATCCCTTTCCTTCTAGAGGCAGTACCCATTCAGCTAAACTTTCACCATTTACCTCTTCCATGTTCATCAAGCATGCTAGAAGTGGATCTTCAATGGTCAACTCTGCATCGTCGGTCTCCACTATCACATCAACCGCATCAATGAGAGAGCAATTTGCGAACTCACTAGGGCGCCTCATGGATTTTTGCACATTGAAAATGATCTCCTCATCATTCAACCTCATCTTGAGTTCCCCACTTTCACAATCAATTATGGCTCTCCTGGTGGCTAGGAATGGTCTTCCTAAGATTATGGGAATTTCTTCGTCGACCTTGCAATCAAGAATAACAAAATCGGCGGGAAACACGAACTTCCCAACCTGGATAAGCACATCATCTATAATACCAAATAGACGCTTAACCGTCCTGTCAGCAAGCTGTAAAAGCATAGAGGTAGGTCTGGCTCTCCCAATACCTAACCTCTTATAAATAACTAAGGGCATGAGATTAATGCATGCCCCCAAATCACATAAAGCCTTAGTAAAGGCATAATTCCCTATAGTGCATAGGATGGTGAAACTACCTGGATCAGATAGCTTCTAAGCAATGGGTCTAGAGACCACTGCACTACAAGTCTAGGTAAGTGTTACTGTGGCCAAGTCTTGGAAATCAAATTTCCGCGACATCAATTCCTTCATCATCTTACCATAACCAGACATTTCTTTTAAAGCTTCAATTAAAGGAATGTTTACATGGATTTGCTTGAGCATCTCGAAGAACTTTTTGTATTGCTCCTCTTTTTGGTGTTTGGCCAACCTTTGGGGGAATGCTGGTGGAGGCCTCTTCTTCCCCGTGACTTGGGACTTTTCATTTTCTATCACTTTCTCATCCATCTACTGCTCTACCTGTTCAGCTACTTTATCCGTTCCTTGTTTTGCTTCTTTATTTTCAGCAACTAGCTGGACTGTGACTTCTGTCAACCCTGTGGATTCGTCCGGTTCAATGGGCAATGGAGTGGATGTCTCAGGCTGTCTGTCGTTTTTCTCACTTTCATTCTCAACATCAAGATTTCTACAAATTCTCAGAGTCACTGCCATCATCTGCTTTGGGATTTGGTCCTTTGGATTTGTTTGTGTATCTGCAGGCAATGTCCCTTGAGGACAATTATTGAGAGACATAGCAATCCGACCCACCTGTACTTCAATATTCTTGATGGCGGCATCATGTGCATCTATCCTCTCATTTGTTTTAGTATTTGACCTAATTACATGCTGCATCAAAGTTTTTAACCTTGCAAACCCATCGTCATGTCTACCCCCATGTAGTGGTGGAGGTGGATGATATCCCTGCTGCTGATTTCTGAAGTTCTGAGGTCTAGGATATGGAACCATGTTATGTGGTGGCCTCATACCTGTTGCATTAAATTGTGGCTGGAGAGGTCTGTACTACATTGGAGCATGTTGGCCCTAGTTTTGATTACCTTGTCGCTGCTCTCCATAGTTAGCCACATAATTCATATCCTTATGCTGATGATGATGTTCTTGGTCTGCAGCCCATGGATTACCTATGGGTTGGCTAATGCAAGATGTGCATAAACCACTATTGGAAGTATCTACAATGTGAACCTACTGCTTAACTACTGATTCTTCCACCTTCTTTGTCAGGATGCTCATTTGTGTCAATAAAGTTGTCATGTTCTCCTCCATAGTGCTGGATGGATTCAGAGGTACAGAGTGTCCCACTGGAGTGATAGGAGCATTCCTGGTTGTCCACCCGGAATTTTGAGCCATCTTGTCTAGCAAATGTTGGCCCTCTCTCCAAGTCTTGCTCAGAAAAGCCCCACCTGCTGAAGCGTCTACAATGTTCTTCATGCTGTTTGAAAGCCCCATGTAGAATCTTTGGCCCAACATCTGCTCAGGAATCCCATGGTGAGGACACATAACAAGCATACCCTTGAATCTGCCCCAAGTTTCATGTAATGTTTCCATTGGTTTCTGCTTGAAGCTCACAATCTCATCAATTTGTTGAGCTGTCTTGTTAGGTGGATGAAACTTGTTGTGGAATTGTTTGACTAACTCATCCCAAGTTGCAATGGAGTTTATTGGGAGTGAGTTTAGCCATATATGTGCTGCTCCTGTAATTGAGAACGGAAAGAGTAATAATCTGATAGCTTCCGGAGTTACATTCGGTTGCCTTTGTGTCTTGCATATTGATTGAAAGTTCTTGAGGTGCTGCTATGGATCTTCAACCTGAGACCCATAGAATAATCCCTTGTTTTGCAACAAGTGTAGCATGTTGTTGGTGATCTGGAAAGACTCAGCTTGAATTGCTGGCACAACGATGGCAGTTGCCAAATTATCCGTTGTGGGTTATGCCCAGTCAAACAGTGCACCTTCTTATGCCTCATGCGTCTCTTGCATATTTAGCCCGGCTTGCTGGTTTTGTTCGTTTACATCACCCATGTCGAAGTCTAATTTGATTGGTTGTTGAGATTGTTGAATTTGTTTGATGGCTTTGTTACGTGCCAGGAAAGTTTGCTCGGGGTCTGAGAGTCCTTCAATTAGTTCTCCAGTCCTTGCAGATTTTCTAGGCATGCACCCGAGTACCCAAATCAACAACCATCAAAATATTCAATGTAATGTGTAGAAAGAACCTAACTACACAAGAATCTTGAAGTTCTGGAAATGGCAATTGATAATTCCGTTAATTCCCCGGCAACGGCGCCAAAAATTGATTCACGTCCAAGCAACGGTCGTAGTCAATATAACTTGGTCTAATAAGTTCAAAATCGATCCCACGGAGAATTAACCTATCAATCACAACTTTCACAACCCAAGAGTACTTCCGAATCAAGTTCCCAAAATTTAGAATATCTTTGTATATGATTTTCGAACTACTACTTGCAGGAATTAAGAATGCTTAAAAGAAAGAATTGAATGTTGAATAAAAATAATATGGAGAAGGACTAAGGTATTGATTTCCCCTATTGATGGAATCCCTTATCGTTATGCTCATACAAATTATTAATATATTCTATCAATCATGAACGCTACGTGTATCGTAACCCTCTCTCGAGCAATTATAATAATTTACTAGTGCACTCTTCCGAGCTACCCTAGCTAGCTTTAATTTGAATAGTTCACTTAAGATTGCACCCAAGACTTCGTTATTCCTAACCCCGTCTTTACGCCTAAAGTTATAGATTCCTCCAATAACCTAGGTGTGGTGTTGTTCAACAATATACCTAAACATGCACTCTTTTCCAAGTTATGCACACTAAATAAGCACCGCTAATTGGGACGTCTACCAATTAACTACAACAAGAACGAAGTTAAACAAATAGAAATCTATTTCACAATTTGTAATCACATAAACGATAAGTTCATCACTCAATAGGTTCCATCAAAACCTTAGAAAAGAATTTAGCTACTAATGCTTAAAGAAACAAGAATAATAATTGAAATCATAAAGAAATACTTGATATAAAATAAAAAGAAGGAGTTGAGAGGATTCTCTCTTACTAAATATCTTGCAAAAGTATTGAGTTAAAGACAACCTACCTCTATGGGGCAAACTAGGAGTTTATATAGAGGTTTTAGGGCTTAAAAAACTAAATTCAAATCCAATTAGGAGAACTGGGCGCCGGCTTCAGCGGTTCATTCGCGGCCGCGAGCCAACTGCGAACAGTCAAACTTCAGAATGCCTCTTTTTTCACGGTTCATCCGTGACCGCGGATGAACAGTGCTGCGTATTTTTGACTTCTTCTTCCAGCTCTTTTCACCTTAGATCTTTTCTTGGCCTTTTCATCAACATATGACTTCAAAATACTCTTCTTAGCATCCATTGCATCACATGTGCCTATAACACACAAACAAACACTAATCAAAGCATTTTGTCCTCATAAACAACATAAATACCATAACAAAGTGTAATTATTTAGGGCATAATTATAGTCAAATTCACCTATTATCAATTTTCGTATTTTTATTATGTGATAAAGTAATTGAGCTGTCAATTATGCTAGATATCATGTTTAGGCTTTATTGCCGGTACTGTTGGGATCCCTAACACTACTTCAAAAAAGTTCTTTAGCAGCAATACCAAATGGCTTTAGCAGCAATAACAATAGCTATTATATCTTTTACTAGCTAATAGTGTTTTGCCGTTGATGTTGGGGTCGGCAAAGCCTTTAGCGGCTTTTTCTCGCAAAAACTGGTAAAAGGTATGTTTTATTGCGGCTAAAATATATTATCTTTAATGACAATTATTTGCAGCAATTGTAATGGCTACTAAATCCAATCCAACACGTCCAACTATGCTTCTTTAACATCCATTTTTGTCGCCGCTAAATTCAAAATAATTGCCGCTATAATTGTTATAGATGTTTGAATCTAAACTTCTTCAACCACTCTGATGTTTAGCTTATGCTAAAAGGTATCCATACTTTTATAACATCTATAGCAAAGGAAAGTAAAGCTAGTGAGAAACCAGAATGGCTAACAGTAAGCTAAAAGACTTATACAAGGCAATAATACTTGAACCTAAATAGTAGTCAAGTATAAATTTTTGAACCAACCAAGACAATCTAATATGAACAGGGATATCTTATACTACAATTGCTTGTCCAAAACAATAAGACTGAGAAGATCGTGAAAGAGTAGACCACATACAAAGCACAAGTTCTAATGTGCCAAGAAACAAAACCACTTCTACTCTAGTCATAAGATTTGAATAATGGAAAACAATCATAAATTTTGATGATCTTGGAAAATCTAACAAATTCAAAGCAAATTATGATGAATTGCAAATGCAGACACACACTTCTTTGAACATTTCCAGCATTTTCTTCTCTTTGGTAAGATAACAACATCACCACAACCATTGCATTTTTAGCAAAGATTTTGAACGTTTGAAAAGCTTATTATGGCGAAACCAACACACCCCAGCGGAGCAGAAAATCTTAATATTCGTGCGATTCGAAAGTGAAAAGTTTGAAATCCAACTCTACAAACCAATATTATATCCTTTGCACAAAAAGCATGATTGAAAGCAATACAGGCAAAAACTAACATGGAGATGAACAGTATAATCGGCATCAAATACAGGTCCAATGCTTAACGAATCTTGCATTGCACAAAAGAGACAAAACAGATAGTTTCACGGTAGAAATGTCTCAGAAAGAACGCTTTCAAACCCCACAAATATGCTTGTTAAAAAATGATTTTGAAAGAAATTCAAGTTTAAAGACCGATGGAAGGACCAAGTCACAATTCCCAATAGTAAACGATCCCATGTTTATCATCAAGCGCGTGTCTCATGATAGCACTATGATATCCAATTCGGGGTTTCAAACCCTCAGGATATCATTTACAATCATTACTCACCTCGAACCGGCTAAATATCTAGCTCCCGGTGCCTTTTCCCCTCGAATCGGCCCCCACGCACATTCAAATCTATCCAAAATCAGAACGAATACGTCACAATATGCTAAGGGAACAAAGCCCAAGCGAACAATCGAAAAATATCAAAAACCGAAATTAGCAAAACCCGAGTCCCAGGCCCACTTCTCGAAACTCAGAAATTTTTACGTCAACGGGTTTCTTATCCTCGTTCATACACACCAAAAGTTCTTAAATTCAACCTCAAATGGTCCGTCAAATCCCAATTTAAAACTTCAATTTCTCAAGCCCTAGCTCTTCAATTTTAGGCTTAGTTTCCATGAATTTCTAGGTAGATTTCACAATATAATCGAGTTTCAAGACCCAAAATTCAAGTTGTTTCCCCTTGAATCCCTGGTTAATCGCCTTCAAAAGTCTCCAAAACCGAGCAGCTATGGGTGAAAATAGACCAAAAATCGCGGAGAAGACGACTTAAAGAAAATTCTGCCCAGGCCTGACTTTCCTTCTTTGTGAACGCGGTCAACCTCTCGCGAATGCGTAGCACAAAATTATGTTGACCAACTTTTGCCTTACGCGAACGCGACAAGCCAGTCGCAAATGTAATGCCTCGATAGCCTTAACCTTTGCGAACGCGTTCGCTTCCACGTGAACGCGATGAATAACTGACCATCAACCCCAAATCCTCTTTCTCAATCGCGTATACACGCTCACGAACGCGATGAAGTCCCCTCTCAAGCCTTTGTGAACGGGGAATAGACCCTCGCGAATGCGTAGCTCATAGAACTCAGCCCTTTACGAACGCGAGCTCCCCTTCGTGAATGCGAAGGCCAAAATACCTTCAATTGCTCGACTAATTTTCAACAATTTCTCAACTCCAAAAATACTCTGTTTGACCACCCGAAACTCATCTGTGGCCCTCGGGACCTCAACCAAAAGTGCCAACACATCCTAAAACCTCATTCAAACATTCCAATCATCTAAACACCTCAAACAACATCAAATCCACCAATTCACACAGAATTCAAGGCTAAGTTTTTCTAAAAATTTCTGAAACCCGTTTTTGATTTAAACAAACCAATCAAACATGTCCAAATGACCTTAAATTTTGTACACACATCCCAAATGACATAACGAAGCTACAAAAACGCTCGGAATTCTATTCCGACCCTCTAATCAAAATTTCACCTACCAACTAGAAATCACCAAAATATCAATTTTGCCAATTCAAGCTTGATTCTACTCCTGACCTCCAAAATATATTCCGGTCACGCTCCTAAGTCATAAATCACCTCCCAAAGCTAACCGAACCATGGGAACTCACATCCGAGTCCTCTAACAAGTATGTCAACTTCCGATTGACTTTTCCAACTTAAGCTTCCTTAAAATAGACTAAGTGTCCAAACCTTATAAAAAATCATTCCGAGCTCGATCCGACCAACCCGATACCAAAAAACACGGATAACAAAGGATAAGAAACAGAAATAGGGGAAAGGGATCGGTAACTCATGAGACGACTAGCCGTATCGTCACATTCTCCCCAACTTAAACAAATGTTCATCCTCGAACGTGCCCAGAGTTGTTCCAAAAGCCAACCAATTGCTAAGTAACCTTACCATGCATATACCCGGGGTGATCCCACTTCACCATATCTTACATAGGTCCGATAACACATTGTAACTGAAATTTCATAACCCAATCTAGCACATAAACCATAGAACCACATTTCCATTACCAAAATCATACATAAGATCGGAACCTCACATCTATATTCAGAATAAATCCGAACCAGTTGTAATAACCCATACCTACAACCTCAGGTGATATTACATGATCACATAACTCAAACACTCATAACGATAACTTCTATTCACAGTAGTTGTACACAACAACCGAATACTAGTAGAAAACCTCTTATTAACTCAAGTCTCATCCAAACACTTTCATATATTATTAATGATAACTAAAACACACGGTAAGCCATAACCATTTCTCAAGTCAACCATTCATGAAGCCACTTCTCCTTGGCAATGACCATAGCAATTTTCCGAGCCGAACCTCGATGTTATCCTTCCAACATGCTGAAATTAAATCGTTCGTATTGATTAATGATCTCAATGATCCCCTCTAATCCAAAACACCACTCTGGTGACATGACACATCAATATAAGTCTAAGACACAACTTGCATAATACGTGCACCAATAAGCAATGATCCGAACATAATCAAATCATGAAAATGACTCAAATGAAAGAGATGTACCTCAAGCTCACCAGTATCATCACAACACAAGGCTGAGAACTTGTCTCACAACATAGAAATAGAACATGTGAATCTAACATGAAAGGTCATATCTCTACGTAGTCTCTTTACAATGCGTGATCCTATCCAATCACTACTCCACATGAAACACCTTAAGTCACTATGCTCGAAATCGACAGCCACGCATAATTTGGTGTCTGGAACCAAAGCAAGTCATTACACCCACGGTGAAAACAAATAGCATATACCACACACACCCGATAGAACATAACTAATACGCTATTCACCGAGCAACACCCAATTACTTTTCTCGCTCGACTTCCACTATGAGACCTCAAATGAACTGCATATATGTACCTATTACCAACAAATCACAACACCTCGCAACACAAAAAAGTAACTCACTGATCTCACCAGATTACTAATAAGCCAAATAACAGTCTGATCGACACATCTCTCAACAATACAATTCGGAGACAACCAAGCCGACTCAAGTTAGAACATGCAATCACATTGGCCTACCAACAATTTCCTTATCAATGACACTTGAAGTTGCTCCTTCCACTCCCATAACTATGCCAGTGTGTGACGACCCGGTCCGTCATCACGTGAGTTACTGCCTATTTTCCCCGTTATATATTGTTCATATTTCTATATACGTACTTGGTAAATTTGAGTCAGTTTGGTATGAAATGGGATAACTAGTCTCTTTGATGAAGGAATAGTTTGAAAAAGTTAATCGGATGTTGACTTGTGAGTTAGAGGGCTCAGAATCAAATTTTGATGGTTCGGTTTGCTTTGGGGGATGATTTGTGACTTAGAAGAGCAATTGTAATTGAATTTGGAGGTCTGGTGTAGAAATAGGCTTGAATTGGCGAAGTTGGAATTTTGGCGAATTCTGGTTGATAGTTGAGATTTTGATCCTGAAGTTGGAATGGAACTCCGCCAGTTGCAGTAGCTTCTTTAGGTGATTTTTGATATGTATGCAAATTTTTAGGTCATTCGAACATCGTTTGGTTGGGTTTTTGATTGAATGTGGGTTTCAGAAGTTTTAGTTGAAACTTAGGCTTGAATCTGCCTTGATTTGATGATTTTTGTGTTTAAGGATGTGTTTTTATGATTGGAACAAGTTCCTATCGTGTTTTGGAGTAGGTTTGTTGTTTTTGTTGAGGTCCCGGGGGCCTCGGTGTGAATCCTGGGATCCAAACGGATTATTTTTGCCATATTGAGAGATCAGATTCTGATGTATTTTTGTTGCAGACATTTGTTCTATGCGATCATGGGGCAGCTGTTTCGATCGCATAGAAGAGGTTGGAGAGGCCTATTGGTTTACTCAAAGTGACTGCGGGAAAGAGTTATGCGATCACATAAGAGGAGGAAGTTGGTCTCTGCGATCGCGTTCTTGTGGTTGCGATCGCGTAGTTATAAGTTCGGATGAAATGCGATCGCATAGGGTAGTTGTGCGATCTCATAGAGCATTTTGGGAGGCTCGTAAATTTGTTCATCGCAATCGCATGCCTAGGGCTACGATCCCATAGAGTAATTGCTAGGCGGCAGAAGGATTTTTAATATCATTTCATCCGCGACCTATCTCCATTTTTCCTCTATTTTTGCACACCTTGGGAGCTTGTTGGTAGAATTTGAAGGGGATTTCATCGGAAAGTAATTGGAGGTGAGTCTCGTGGTCTTAATACATCATTTTATCAAAGAATATTCCCATTTTTTTTAAAAGAATCTTCCATTAGTTCTCTGAATTTGGGTATATATTGAGAAAGTTTGGGCTTGAATTTTTGCTATGTAAAATCTTGATTTGGTGGCTCATTTGAACTCCGATTTTGATAAATTGTATATGTACGAACTCGTGGCGAAATGAGGATTCTGAAAATCTGAATTTAATAATTTTTTGAGAAGCGGGCCCGGGGCTCGAGTTTTGGAAACTTCGTGTTTTTGGGTGTTTTCGAGTTATTTTGATTGGGTTATGCTCCATTAGTCTATTTTTATATATTCTTATTGGTTTTGATCAGATTTGGCACTCGAGAAGGTCTATTTGCGAGGAAAGCGCAAGGCAATCTAGGACTTTGGCCGGTTCGAGGTGAGTGGTAGTCATGAATGATATATTGAGGGTTTGAAATCCCGTATTTGCACTATACAATGCAATGTGAGATGAAACACACATCGTGTTATGAGCGTGGTGATACTGTGACTGGGGATTCGGACTTAGTCCATCCCGATAGATGGTTTACTATACTTATTGGCTGAGACTGAGCTTATATCCTTATATTTGGGCTAGTTGCCATGCTTGGGGCTTTGTGCTGATCTGTAGAACCTTAGGGAAGCCTGTGGAGCTAAATAACCCTATACCAGATGAACACATACTCTCAGTCGTACTCTTAGATGTATAACATAACCTGAACTGGTACTAGAAATGTACTCTAAGTGAGAATACCTAGGGTTGAATACCATATTCTAGCTGAGTGGGCCCGAGAGGCCAAGTCTATATTGACTGAGAGGGGTCGAGGACCCATGGTGAGATATTGATATATATACCGGATCGGGATGCACGCCGCAATATTATATATATATATATATATATATATATATATATATATATATATATATAGACTGCACGCCGCATTATTATAGTGCTTGGGCTGAAGGAGCCCCTCCGAATTCTGCACACACCCCCAGTGGGTGCAGTTACTATTATATTCGATTGGGCTGCATGCCGCAGCACTATATCTATTATACTGGATCGAGTTGTACGCCGCAACATTATATATATTACATTGGATCGGGTTGCACGCCGCAGCACTATATATCGTATATCGGATCGGGATGTATGCAACAGCAGTATTAGTAAGGATCGGGTTGTGCACCGCAGCAGTGCTGGATAATTATGGGATAGTAGTAGACTGATACTGGACTTTCCTCCTTAGAAATGTTCTTACTGTACTGTTGCCCCTTAGAACTGTTTAGTGTTCTTACATGTTTTCTTATTTTCAGTTATTATTTATTGCTACTACTCACTGAGTTGGAAGTACTCACTCTACTCCCTGCACCTTGTGTGCAGATACAGGGATCCATGGGGGCAGTTGATTCATTGCTGATGTTTTAGTTGACTGCGGAGTTATCGAGGTAGCTGCCGACGTCCGTAGGACTCGATCTCTCCTTTCCGTTATCGCTTGTATTTCTACTCTAGACTTGGTTGTATAAGACATTTTCAGTTGTTTAGAGGCTCATACTTGGGACACCATATCTTATAAGGCTGTTCTTTCAGTTGTTTTGATTTCAACATTCTTATTATTATAAAAACAGGATAATTGACCTAAATTAGAATATTTTGAATTAATAATTGGGTTGGTTAACGAGTAATGGTCGGGCTTGCCTAGCAATGTGTTGGGTGCCATCACGACCGGGTTTGGGTCGTGACAAGTTGTTAGTAGATCCTAGGTTATCAGGTCTCGCGAGTCATGAGCCGATTTAGTAGAGTCTCACAGATCGATGTGGAGACGTCTGTACTTATCCTTGGGAGGCTGCAAAACCTTTAGGAAAACTTCAAATTCTTGTAATTCATGTCGTGCGACTTTGTTGATCCGAAACTAAACTTTGGAATTATATTCTCTCACAGATGGAGAGAACTCGTGCTACTGGACGAGGCGGACGACCACCATTGCCACCTGCTAAAGGTTGTAGACGCGGTCGTGGTTGTGGTAGGGGTAGAGCAGCTGGGGTAGTACCAGCTGACCAACCAGTTGCCCCCATTGATGATCATCCTCTAGTTGCAGAGGTCCCAGCAGCACCTGTTCAGGCACCAGCTGTGCCTATCATGATTTCGGGTCTTCAGGAGACCCTAACTCAGATTTTGACGGTTGTACTGGCTTGGCTCAGGTAGTTTCGACCTCCACTGCAGTAGCTACATCCCAGACCGGGGGTGGTCATCAGACCCCCACAACTGACACTCCAAAGCAGGTAGTGCATTTTCTACAGACACCTGAGGCACCACTAGTTCAGCAGGTTGCTCTAGTCCAGTCAGTGGCTCCAGTTCAGCTGGTTATTTAGGTTCGGGGTGGCAGGTTCCCAGTGATGCCTGGCGATGAGCAGCGTCGTCTTGAGAGGTTTAGCAGGCTTTCACCTCCTACATTCAGTGGTATTCCGAGTGAGGACGCCCAGGGTTTTCTCGACAAGTGTCGTCGTATGGTATATACAGCAGGGATTTTCGAGTCGAGTGTGGTATCATTTACTACTTTCTAGTTTCAGGGAGTATCCATCACATGGTAGGAGGCAGATGAGCACCGTAGGCCGGCAGGTGCGTCACCATTGACATGGCAGGAGTTCTCCATTATCTTTTTAGATAAGTGGATACCACGGTCTAAGAGGGAGGAGTTACGCAGGCAGTTTGAATGGCTCCGCCAGGGGGATATGTCTGTGACAGAGTATGAGATGAGGTTCTCAGAGTTAGCTAGATATGCCCCATGGATGGTTCCTACTGATCAGGAGAGGATCGGGAGCTTTGTGGATGGATTTATTTATCCTATTCGCATCTTGATGAACCGAGAGAGGGTCCTGGGTCATTCCTTCGAGAACGCAGTTGATATTGCTCGCGACATTGAGACAGACCATCTTCGAGGGCGAGAGGAGAGGGAGGCCAAGAGGCCTCGGGGATCAGGTAGTTTTTGTGGTGCTCAGTATAGAGGCTAGGGTCAGTAGAGCCGATGTCGTTCTTTTAGGTCTTCAGAGCTAGCCCACTCAGAGTATTGTGGGTCATCTTCCGGACGAGGTCATCAGGGCTCCCATCGAGTTCATCCATCTCTCAGTGCCCTTCCAGCGTAGATTTTATCTCAGGATCCATCTTCTCAGGGTTCATCATGACCGAGTTCATCAGCTAGCCACTCTGGTGCGAGGGTTTCCCTTCAGTCCCATCCCACAGCACCCGGGAGTTGCTTTGAGTGTGGGGAGTTTGGGCATATTCGGAGGGAGTGTCCCCGCCTTGTATCCAGGCCATCTCAGCAAACGGGACAGCCCTCATCTTCTGGTCCATCTACTTCAGCATGCGCCCCGCCAACTAGGGGTGAGTGTCAAGCATCCAAGGGTCACCCTCGGAAGGGAGGCCGATCAGGTGGTCAGGCTCGTTGCTATGCTCTTTAGGTCCGTTCATATGTGGTTGCTTCAGATATTGTTATTATGAGTATTATTTCAGTCTGCCACAGGGATGCCTCAGTTTTATTTGATCCTGGTTCCACTTATTCTTGTGTATCTTCATTTTGTTTTCCTCATTTGGGCATGACCCAGGGGTGTCTTGCATTGTCTGTGCATATTTCTACCCCGGTGGGCGATACCAATGTTGTGGACCATGTGTACTGGTCCTATCATGTTACTATTGGGGGTCTGGAGACCCTAGTCGACTTGCTGCTATTGAGCAAGATTCATTTTGATGTCATTTTGGGCATGGACTGGCTATCTCTATGCCACGCTATTCTAGAGTGTCATGCCAAGACAGTCACATTGGCTATGCCAGGTATCCTGAGGATCGAGTGGCGATGTATGACTGATTTTGTACCAAGCAGGGTAATTTCTTTCTTAAAGACCCAACGGATGGTTGGGAAGGGATTGTTATCATATTTGGCATTCGTGAGGGACGTTGGAGCTGAGACTCCCAGTATTGATTATGTTCCCATTGTGAGAGATTTTCTTGATGTGTTTCCCTCGGACCTACCGGGCCCCGACAGGGATATTGACTTTGGCATTGATTTGGTATCGGGCACTCAGCCTATCTCTATTCCTCCTTATCGTATGGCACCAACTGAGTTGAAGGAATTAAAAGAGCAGCTTCAGGAACTCCTAGATAAGGGATTCATTCGGCCGAGTGTGGCACTGTGGGGTGCACCGGTCTTGTTTGTCAAGAAGAAGGATGGCTCAATGAGGATGTGTACTGATTACATGCAGCTGAATAAGGTAACAGTGAAGAACATGTATCCTCTACCACTCATTGATGATTTGTTTGATAAGCTCCAGGGAGTGAGGGTATTCACGAATATTGATCTTCATTCAGGCTATCACCAACTAAAATTAGAGATTCTGATATCATGAAGACAGCCTTCAGGATGAGATATGGACACTATGAGTTTTTAGTGATGTCTTTTGGGCTGACTAATGCCCCTGTCGCAGTCGTGCATTTGATGAACAGTGTGTTCTAGCCGTATTTGGATTCCTTTGTGATTGTGTTTATTGATGACATCCTGGTGTACTCTCGTAGCCAAGAGGAGCATGCATGGCATCTGAGAGTTGTACTACAGAGGTTACGGGATGAGAAGTTTTATGCAAAGTTCTCCAAGCGTGAGTTCTGGCTCGAGTCTGTGGCTTTTTTGGGACACATGGTGTCTAGTGATGGGATTCAAGTGGATCCAAAGAAGATACAGGCAGTGCAGAGTTGGTCTAGATCGACCTCAGCCACTGAGATTTGTAGTTTCCTGGGATTGGCAGGATATTATAGCCGATTTGTTTAGGGATTTTCTTCTATTGCTTCACCCTTAACTAAGTTAACTCAGAAGGGTGCTCCATTTGTGTGGTCCAAGGAGTGTGAGGAGAGATTTCAGAAGCTCAAGACAGCATTGACCACAGTGCCAGTTTTGATATTATCGTGAGCTTCAGATTCATATACTGTGTATTGTGATGCCTTGAGAGTTGGCACTGGATGTGTACTAATGCAGGAAGGTAGGGTTATTACTTATGCTTCTCGCCAGTGAAGCCCCATGAGAAGAACTACCCTATGCACGATTTGGAGTTAGCAGCTATAGTTCACGCTCTAAAAATTTGGAGACATTACGTGTATGGTGTTTCTTGTGAGGTGTATACTGATCATGGCAGCCTTCAGCATCTGCTCAAACAGAAAGATCTTAATTTGAGACAGCGGAGGTGGCTTGAGTTTCTTAAGAATTATGACATTACTATATTGTATCATCCGCGGAAGGCCAATGTAGTGGCCGTGCCAGTAGGTCAAGTATGAGCATTAGAGACCGGGAGGTGTTCTTTAGCGTATGGTTATTCCTGAGTGGAAATGGGGGAGGATTACTATGCATTTCGTGAGTGGTCTCCCTCGGACTTCGAGGAAGTTTGATTCAGTTTAGGTGATTGTTGATCAGCTAACCAAATCCGCACACTTTATTCCAGTATGTACTACTTATGAGAGGTTAGCAATGATCTTTATTCGGGAGATTGTTAGATTACATGGGGTTCCAGTGTCTATTATCTCTGATAGAGGTACTCAGTTCACTTCTTAGTTCTGGAGGGCATTTCAGTGGGAGCTGGGTACGCATGTAGAGTTGAACACAGCATTTCATCCTCAGACATACAGACAGTCTGAGCGCACTATTCAGATCTTGGAGGATATGTTGTATGCCTGTGTGATCAATTTCGAAGGTTCATGGGATGAGTTTTTACCACTTGCAGAGTTTTCCTACAACAACAGTTATCAGTCGAGTATTCAGATGGCTCCGTATGAGGCGTTGTATGGTAGACGGTGTAGATCTCTTGTGGGATGGTTTGAGCTTGGCGAGGCTAGATTGTTAGGGACTGAGTTAGTTTAAGATGCTTTGGAGAGAGTGAATTTTATCCAGGAGAGGCTTCATACAGCATAGTCATGCCAGAAGAGTTATGCGGGCCGGAAGGTTCAGGATGTGTCTTTCATGGTTGGAGAGAGGGTCTTGTTGAAGGTTTCACCCATGAAGGGTGTTATTGCAATTCGGGAAGAAATGGCAGCTGAGTCCCAGGTTCATTAGCCCTTTTGAGATTCTTAGGAGGATTGGAGAGGTGGCATATGAGCTAGCTTTGCCACCCAGCTTGTCCAGCATGCATCCGGTATTCCATGTGTCTATGTTCCAGAAGTATGTCGGGAATCCGTCTTATGTGTTGGACTTCAGTACGATTCAGTTGGATGGTGATCTATCTTATGATGTGGAGCCGGCGGCTATTCTGGATCGACAGGTTCGGAATTTGAGGTCCAAGGATATTGCTTCAATAAAGGTGCAATGGAGAGGTCAGCCTGTGGAGGAGGCTACTTGGGAGACCGAGCAGGAGATGCGAAGTAGATATCCCCACCTATTTGAGACTCCAGGTATGTTTCTTGACCTGCTGAGGATAAGCGTTTGTTTTCATTGGGGAGAATATGACGATCTGGTCTGTCGTCACGTGAGTTACTGCCTTGTTTCCCCCGTTATATGATTGTTCATGTTTCTATATACATACTTGGTAAATTTGAGTCAATTCGGATCGAGTTTGGTTGGAAATGAGATAACTAGTCCCTTTGATGAAGGAATAGTTTAGAAAAGTCAATCAGACATTGACTTGTGAGTTAGAGGGCTCAGAATAGAATTCAGATGGTTTGTTTAGCTTCAGGGGATGATTTGTGACTTAGGAGAGCGATCGGAATTGAATTTAGAGGTCCAGTGTAGAAATATGCTTGAATTGGTGAAGTTGGAATTTTGGCGAATTCTGGTCGATGTGTGAGATCTTGATTCGGGAGTCAGAATGGAATTCCGATAGTTGCAGTATCTATGTTAGGTGATCTTTGATATGTCTGCATATTTTCAGGTCATTCGGACATTGTTTGGTCGAATTTTTGATTGAATGTAGGTTTCGGAAGTTTTGGTTGAAACTTAGGCATAAATCCGCCTTGATTTGAGGATTTTTGTGTTTAAGGATGTGTTTTTATGATTGGAACAAGTTTGTATCATGTTTTGGAGTAGGTTGGTGGTTTTCGTTGAGGTCCCCGGGGTCCAAACGAATTATTCTTGGCATATTGAGAGATCAGATTCTACTGTATTTTTGTTGCAGACATTTGTCCTATGCGATCGCGGGGCAGCTGTTGCGATCGTATAGAAGAGTTGGAAAGGCCTGTTAGTTTACTCAATGTGATTGCAGGAAAGAGTTATGCGAGGAAGTTTCTCTCTGCGATCGCGGTCTTGTGGTTGTGATCGCGTAGTTATAAGTTCGGATGAAATGCGATCGCATAGGGTAGTTGTGCGATCGCATAGAGCATTTTGGGAGGCCTGGAAATTTGTTCACCGTGATCGCATGCCTAGGGCTGGGATCGCATAGAGCAATAGTTGGGCAACATAAGGGTTTTTAATATCATTTCATCCGTGATCTATCTCCATTTTTCCTCCATTATTGCACACCTTGGGAGCTTGTTGGTAGAATTTGAAGGGGATTTCATTGCGAAGTGATTGGAGGTGAGTCTCGTGGTCTTAATACATCATTTTATCAAAGAATCTTCCATTAATTCTCTGAATTTGGGTATAAATTAAGGAAGTTAGGGCTTGGATTTGTGCTATGTAAAATCGTGATTTGGTGGCCCATTTGAACTCCGATTTTGATAAATTTTATATGCACGGACTTGTGGCGAGACGATAATTCTGAAAATGTGAATTTCATAATTTTTCGAGAAGTGTTCCCGGGGCTCAAGTTTTTGAAACTTCATGTTTTTTGGTGTTTTTCGAGTCATTTCGATTGGGATATATTCCATTAATCTATTTTGATGTATTGTTATTGGTTTTAATCAGATTTGGCGCTTGAGGAGGTCGATTTGCAAGGAAAACGGAAGGCGATCTAGGACTTTGGATGGTTCGAGGTGAGTGGTAGTCATGAATGATATACTGAGGGTTTGAAACCCCGTATTAGCACTGTACAGTGCTCTGTTGAGATGAAATATGCATCGTGTGATGAGCGTGGTGATATTGTGACTGGGGATTCAGACTTAGTCCATCCCGATTAATGGTTTACTGCACTTATTGACTAAGATGATCTTATATCCGTATATTTGGGCTAGTTGTCATGTTTGGGGACTTGTGTTGATCTGTAGAACCTTCGGGAAGCTTGTGGAGCTAAATGACCCTATACCTTATGAACACATACTCTCAGTCGTACTCTTAGCTGTATAGCATAACATGAACCGGTACTAGAAATGTACTCTAAGTGAGAATACCTAGGGTTGAATATCATATTCTAGCTGAGTGGGCCCGAGAGGCCAAGTCTATATTGATTGAGAGGGGTCGAGGACCCATGGTGAAGTATTGAAATATATACTGGATGGGTGCACACCACAGCAGTATATACATATACATGTATTGGATCAGACTGCACGCCGCAGTATTATATATATAATCTATATATGGATCGGACTGCACGCCGCAATGATATATATATATATATATATATATATATATATATGTATATATATATATATGTATATGGATCGGACTGCACGTCGCAGTATTATAGCGCTTGGGCTGAAGGAGTCCCTCCGGAGTCCGCACACACCCCCAGTGAGCGCAGTTACTATTATATTGGATCGGATTGTATGCCGCAGCACTATATATATTATATTAGATCGGGCTGCATGCTGCATCATTATATATTATATTGGATTGGGCTGCATGCCGCAGCACTATATATTGTATATCGGATCGGGCTACATGCCACAACAGTATTAGCAAGGATCAGGCTACGTGCTGCAGCAGTGCTGGATAATTGTGGGATAGTAGTAGACTGATACTGGACTTTCCTCCTTAGAAATGTTCTTACATATACTGTTACTTTTAGAACTGTTTAGTGTTCTTACAGGTTTTCTTATCTTCATTTATAATTTATTGCTACTACTCACTGAGTTGGAAGTACTCACTCTACTCCTCACACCTTGTGTGCAGATACTGGGATTCGGGAAGGCAGTTGATTTATATTGCTGTTGTTTTAGCTTACTTCGGAGTTATCGAGGTAGCTGCCAATGTCCGCAGGACCTGATCTCTCATTTCCGTTATCTCCTGTATTTCTGCTCTAGACTTGGTTGTATAGGACTTATTCAGCTGTTTAGAGGCTCATACTTGTGACACTAGATCTTATTGGGATGTTCTTTCAGTTGTTTTGATTTCCGCATTCTTATTATTATGAAAACAGGATAATTCACCTAAATTGGAATATTTTGAATTAATAATTGGGTTGGTTAACGGGTAATGGTCGAGCTTGCCTAGCAATGTATTGGGCGCTATCACGACCGGGGTTTGGATCATGAAATAGTGCCATACGATATGAGGCCTGACATCAAATCGATATCGAAATCAACAACCCTGTCCGGTGACATGCCCGGCCATAAGAAGCATATCCGAAAAGTCCCTCACCACTGGAATTGAATCAATAGTAGAAGCCTTTGCAGTGACATCCATCACAAAAATCTAAATAAGAGGGACAATCCTGCCCAACTGCCTGCTGGGTCTTGGAAATATAAAATCACCATACTAGGACATAATTTGTAGCACCTCGCCACTCAATTCTTGGCATGTCCAACAACACCGCCTTGGCACAATAGTCCAGAATGACACAGCAGGAAGACAACCAGTCTGAACCCAATATCACTTCCAAATCCAACATACCAAGCATATAAGATCCGCTCGAGTCTCCAGACCATGATAGTCACTAAACAGCTGATACGCGCCACTCACAACGACAGTGTAGCCTGAACATGAGAACTCCTAGTCTCTAACCCCATATAGCACACAAAGCACCATACCTGATCCAAATTCCTGCCACCCGAATACATATCACATCTAAATTAACTATTCATTCTACGAATGATATTCTATAATTCCCCTGTGCCATCAAGCAAACTCGAATATCAGTTGTCGATCTAACAGGAAAGCGCCCCAGTACTACCGAAGTGCCATCAACTTAATCACATTGCCCTTTTACTGAAACATATACTCTCGTCAAATAACTTCCAATTAGACCATTTCTTTAATTATCTGAGGCTATTCGCTACCTAAGAGTTTTATGAACTTCCTTTCAAAACTGAACTGTAACTTTACACATGCGAGTCTCGATCCTCCATAGCATATACCATATACCATACCATCCTAGTATAACATGAGAACTTCATCTCCCTTTCGAGCCGCATACATCTACATACTTATCTAGTCAAGAACTTTTTATTGGTCCCATCTAGAGGAAAAATCACTAATAATCCCACGCTTTACATGCCCATAGAAAATATATATCTCCAAACCATGGTAAAAACATCAAGAACTGTCTGAGTTCCCCTTGCACAAATCATACCTGCCATGACTGAATCCTTCTAACTCGGCCAAGCAAAGCAAGCCATCAAAACCTAAGATCATTGCCGCAAAATACGTGTAAGAACTCATTACCTCGAACACACACAAGGAACAAATCATATCCTTACCATACCGGTCTGGTCTACTACCAAACTACCCCATCTATCTAAGTTTCCTTTTGATTCATATTCAACTTGATATTTCCTTTTTGCTGTAGCACCACAATTCCTCAACTCAGACTTACCACACAAAACCAAGCATAAAGCCACATCGTCTAAGGCTCATAAGCCGCTAAATACTTTCTTAAACATTCCCAAAAGTATCACACTCCAAAATACTTTACTCTAAAGAACTTCCTGCGAATCTAAATCTGTTACCTTTACTTTCCTAATACTGATACATAGAACCCCATAATTAACATAAAAATATCACCAGTCTTGACCTCTTCCAATGAAACTCAGAGTCTTACCACATATACAACTTTAAAATACCTGATTGTCCCCTGTAGAACCTTGAACACATTAGAGCCATTCTCGAGAGTCATTCACTCTCATTCAAACTGCAATTTACCTAACCAAATGAACAGAACCATCCGTGCCCCATTGGCACTCCGACACTGTAGAATGTAATCCTCATCCCTATACAACCAAGCAACTTCCTGCTTTATGCACCGACCATTCTTTACCAATAACAACTTAAGACATCCCTTGATTCTCTTACCCTATGAAGCATAATATAACCTTTGTTAAAATTATTCCTTTACTCGAGTCATCCTCGTCTCAATTTCCGCAAGCCATAACTCATCCACCCGCATGCCTCAAACTAGAACGAACATAACACCTAACCATGCAATCAACTACTCACATCAGACTTCCTCATTTAGCTCGAAGCCAAATATCAAAATACACTCAAGAACTCATAACACTTATACTCGATTGATGCCATAATACCATAGTGATATGAGACTCAAATCCTCTATAAACTTGTCGAAACACAAACCATCTAGAATTCTAACTCATCTGCAAATCTCGCATTCACTCTCACAACTATTACCTACTCTCTTAAGAGACCTAAAATTCAAATTTCATCACTTACATTTCACTTGCACATAAGATCTTCTAACTGTCAAATAAGGGTCATAGAACCTCATAACTCTTCGCATGAGATAACCCACCTTCTTTGCCTTCAATTAACATTTCTGTATACCTTCCACCGTCATAGACTGTACGCAATCACTTAGTCTTCCTAAGTCTAAACTCATACCACAACAAGAAATTTACTTCACTCTTAACTGGAAAACATGAAAAGATACTTCACACGCTCATTACTCAGGGCTATACCTCGAATCAGGATCAAATTCCAGCACCAAATAGTTCTTCTATCCTCCAGCTGACCTTTCCTGTTGCTTCCAAATCGTATGGATACATCTCGCAGTCACTACATACTCATCACATAGCCATGCAGTCATTATTTCCACTAATAAGGACATTATCAAACTTATCAGTTCGAAGGCACTTGTTCACACAATCAGCACCTCGGTGCTCGGCCATAAGCAAAGATCCAACCTCAAGTCCTCTAGACTAGCCCAACATCAAACTCACAGAGATCACATCTCGCCCCTCGATTAGGGAATCACAAGCCATCAAGGCACATCTGATACTGAGCGCTTATGCGCACACACGCACGTGTGGAATGAATTCAAAGAGTTACATTTCAAGCTGAATCCAAGGACACACGATAAGAATTCAAGAATGTGAAGTTTTCCTAAAGGTTCTACAGCCTCTCGAGGATAAATACAAACATCTCCATACCGATCCTGTGAGACTCTAATAAACCTACTCATGATCCGTGAGACCTATGTAACCTAGGCTCTGATACCAACTTATGTCGACCCTAAATCTATGCCCAGTTGTGATAGCGCCTCTCTTGAAGACAAGGTCAGCCGACACATATCCAATTCGAAGTCAAACAACTAAACAACAATAAAGTATACAAAAACATGATTTAATAATTTCTAAACAGCAGATAACACCATAACAATGTGGAAGTACAACCCAAACACAGCCCAAACCCGAGGTGTCACTAGTTATGAGCATATATTAGAATATAAATACAACTACAAGGTCTGAAATATACAAAATAGGACTGATGAACGAAAAGAGAGAAAAGTGGCACTGCGAACTCTGACAGCTGCCTCGCTAAACTCCGATAACCCATGCCTCCAATCAGCCAAAAATCTGCTACCGGGTGTATAAATACTTGTATCTGCACACAAAGTGCAGGGAGTAAAATGAGTACTCCAACTCAATAAGTAATAAAGGTAAATAACAACTGAGTAGTAAGAAATCACGTAAAGCATATCAACATGCTGTATAGAAGC
>JASVEL010005263.1:0-61401 GCA_032618575.1 Nicotiana noctiflora
GTAGTAAAGCAAGAGAGTATTTCAAGTGTAAATTGTGAGTTCAAAACTAGAAGTGTTCGTGTGTCTGTGTTAATAAGAGAGCAAGGTACTTATAGTTTGAAAACCGGTAGAAAGTAATGTAAAAAATCATAGTTTTGCAGTAATTATGTAATTATGTAATAATTAAAATCAAATTACTACAAGTACTTCCTTTAATTAAGGAGTTAAATTTAAATGGTAATGGGTAGAAAATATTTAAGGAAAGAAATCAAGTAGAGCATCATGTACATAATAGACAATTAGTGGTAAGTACATAGACATTCAATTAAGGGAACAACTAATGAATAATACTTGAAATACTCGGTTAACCCAAATAAGGTAAGTAATCAAAAATAAAGTTACAAAAAATGGAGATAATCGAAAATCAGTTCATAGTAAATCAGGGAATTGGGGATTTCAAAATTACTAATTTAAGGGAAATAACATCGCATCCCGTGAATAGGCAAATAAACCAAACTGAAATAAGAGAATAGCAAGTTTAAAGGTAAGTTTTCCAAATCAAGCCAAGAAACAGGGAACCTAGAGTTAGTCAAAAAAAAGAGTCATGAGTTTTGTTTTACCATATAAAAAGAGTGAAATAGAGTAAAGACATAGCAAGCAAAGAGGCAAGTCTTGACTAGTCAAGACGAACACAAACATATAAGTTAGGCATAAGAAACTTAGTAGGAACACATTCAAAGCGAGATATTCACAGAAACTCAAACAAGAGCAGACCAGTCACAAAGTCAAACGAAGAACCCCAAAAAAATTAGGACTTTCAACATAGACGAGCTAAAGAGAATAGAGAAACCTAGAATAAGACGGATCATACAAAGGGAACAAGAAATTTTGAAAAGAACTTCTGCATTTAAACGAACAGTCTCAGCCCCAAAACCATAAGATTTTTCACAATATAAGGGTTTTTTATATATAAAAAAAGGATTAATAGATAGATTGGACAAAATTGAAGCAAACAACATTCACTTAATAAACGGTTAAAGAAATTAAGGGTTTTAACATGCAAACTCAAATAGTAGGATAATACAAGCAATCACAACAAAACATATCAAAAAATTAAAGAAAGGTTTTGAAATATCTTAATAGAATCTTAATCAGAAAGATAAGTGGTTTTGAAGGCAGAGTTTTACATGAACTTTGAAAAAAAAAGTTTGGAAGTTTAGAGCAAACACAGATCAAAATAGATCTTAAAAGAGTCAAACTCGAATAGCCATGGCTGGCCGGAGAAAAGTCAAAGATGACCGGAGAACAACCACAAAATAAAATTGACCAAGGTCTGAACCAAACTTCTTCAATATTTGGCCTTGAAACAATAGTAATCGAACACATATAAGTCAATAGAGGTAGATACAGGCCTCTAATGACCTTGGAAGTCATAAATTTGGGAGGTTTTCAGGTGGTAGTTGAGGGTGGTGGCTAGGGTTTGAGAGAGGATTGAGAAAGAGGGGGATTCAGATGCTGCGAAATGTGAGAAATGATAGGGTTTAGGGGTCGTTTGGGATTAATTATGGAAAGAATATTTGGTGGTCGTTGATCGCTTTGATCAATGGCCTAGATTGAATGGGTAAGTAGGGGATACGAGCGAGTTATTGTAATTGGGTTGGGGGTCGGGTATGATTAGGATTGGGATGGGTAATTGGCTTTAAAATTGGGGTTCAATTCAGGCTATAGTTGAAACAAAATTGGACCATATTTTAAATAGTCATGTTTCCCTTATTTATTTTAAAAAATAGTAGAATAATTTCAAGAAATAAATTAAAGGCACTAAAATGATTAATAGTACATAATTATTAATTTAAAATATTGGACGTGATTTTTATAAACATAAACGTAATTAAATCTAAAAGAGGCTAATATTCCAGTTATATGTAATACATCCTTAAAAAATACTAAATAAATTTGTAAAAATATGAAAAATATATCATAACTATATTTTAGTATAAATATGAGAATCCAACAAATGAATCACCAAAAATGATAATTTGGGAATAATTATTGGATTTGTTTTGGATAAAATAGGGCAATAAATTGATTTAAAGAAAAAATAATAAAACATTTGGGTATACTTATATATGAATACCGATGCTATTTTGAAAGTAGTTTGCATATTAAAAAATATACAGGGAAAAAAGGGTCTCAACAATGATCAAGCCTGATCTTAGATTGTACAGTGCAATCTGTCCTCAATCTAACCCTCGATACAGGCTCGGTAGCAAATAAACAAGAGAAAAAAATGAAGAACACTTTGAACAATAGCTACAAGACAAAAATAAACTTTTATTGCTTTGATTTGCGTATCACACTGTGTCAAAATGAAAGAACCCTATCCCTTTGTATAGTAGGGGAATTTCAGTCCTATTACAAGTCTCAATAAGGTAAAAATCTTTTTTCCGGTAAATGTCGATCTACAGTTGATATTGGACGGAATTCATGCCATAATATACGATTGAGGGTGAATACTATGCCCTTTACTCTCCGTGTATAAACGTTCTCCACATTTCCCGAGGTCCGGGAGATATAGTTGGTCTGGGTCCGATACTTCACCATGCTCGATCTTAGATATATTTATTTCCTTCCGAGTTTTGATATGAGGGATTCTAGGGCTTCGAATATAAGCTTGTCAATTCATGATTCCCCTCGTTTCCTCATTGACAAAGGAGGGAAAACTTTGCCCCTGATTTTACCCGTACCCAGATAGTCCCCTCATTTTCAGGAGAGTAGATTTATCGAAGTGACGGGAAGCGATAAATTAACCCTAGTTCCTTCTTCCATACGCTACAACCAAGTTGACGGGTCAGCAAAACGTCTTATAAGTCGTGTCATTCTAACTTTGGACACATGTCAGCCACCGGTTGATTGTTCCTGAATGCAAAACATCACGTATTGATCACTCTTTCCCTATAAAAGCTTCGATCCCTTTTTCACTTTTTTACTTTCCGATTCTAGAGCTCCTTGATTTACCCTCAAACTCTTCTCTTATTCCTAAACCTTTCAAACCTTCAGACATTTTTTCTATCGCATATTTTCATCTTCAAATCTTCAAAGTCTTTCTTAAAATCATCAAATATGACCTTCATACCTTCATCCTTATCTTCAAATCTTCATCCTCACCTTCAAATCGTCATATTTTCAACAATATGATGGTGAAGACTTCCAAATTTGTGCCTTAACAGATTGTCCCTTCAGCTTTCAACATGGCCAATGATGCTGAGGTGGCCCTGAAACTTCCCTTGAAGAGCTTCATCACCCGGGGCTGCTCCATTGAGAACAACTTCAAAGTTGAGAAAGCTTTTAGTCAACAGGATTGTGGCAAGGGGGTATGGAGGTGCATCTGCTCTGTTACCAAGGATACACTCCATATAGTTCGAGACGACTAAAATTGGGAGGGGACTATCTTCGAAAAAGCAAGGTAGCAACCAAAGAATACCGAGCAATTAAAGAATACATTTTGTCAAATACACCTTCGCAAAGTGAAGTAGCAATTCTTTCACTAGAAAAATCCCAAACACTCGGGGACTGACACTAGTAATTCAACACTCAGACGGCCTTCGGGTTGAAACTCCAAAATTGCAAAACCTTCAAGTGAGGCAATGCAGAAATTGCCAAGCGTCACCAACATCAAAGGTGCCTTGAGTACTCAAAGACTGTCGCCAGTCGCCACGCACATAAAAAAACTGAGGTCGTAGACCACGAGCAAGCAAACTTGGTCTAGCAAAGATCTATTCAACACAACAACACGTATTTACATCAAGCAATCAAAGAGTATCTTTCACCAAAAAGCATCTCATACTCCAAAAAGAAAGTTCAGTATTCTCATGGTAGGGATCCCTCCACCAAGTTCACCCCGAAATACTTGGAGACTTAACAATTTAGCACCTGCACGACCTCAAGGTCAGAACTTCGGAGTCATAAGGCTCCAATAAGGCAATTTCAAGCTCACAATTAACGGCCTTCGATCCTAAGCAAACTCAATGGCTCGGAGATTGCCATCAATCACAATTTACTACAAAACCTGAGGCCACAAGACCCCAAGCAAGAAGACTCGGTCTAGCCAGATCTATTTTACATAGCAGCAAAAATTGTAAGACCATAACAGGCATGAAAACTATAAGACCTCAACAGGCATGAAAATTTTGTATGACCTTACTACAAGAATAAAACTCAATCCCAAAGTTTAAGCTATATGTCACATTTGTAAGACTCTGAAAGGTCATACCCTCGATGTAGAAACCTAAACTATCACTCGGGATTGAAAATTACTCTGGCCAAAAACATATGACTACGATCAAAATAGTTGCACCAGCCAAATTAACGCGACATATGGATGCCTTACCATAGCTAGCAAAATCACAGGTCATTAGTTCGAATCTACTTCAAAAAGAATCGGTTAAAATAGGCTACCCTCAATAGGTAAATGAGTTTTGACCAATTCAGCTTCAAATTACACGGCTTCAAGCTAAACCTTCTAAGGTGCTCGAGCATCGCTGCTAACAACTTGAAATCGAGGTTCTTCCCGAACTGATGACAGGTCAGGCAAAATTGTTTCAAAAAGAACTTAACAAGAGGAAAACAAAGCCTATACATGCCCACGGGCAAAGCGTAATAGCCGTTGTTGCCAGCCAAATGAGCCTCAGTACCGCAAACTAAAAGGTCTCAATGACCAAAAGTGTAAGAGCCACTACCGCCAGGTAAAAAATTGAAAACTGAAGGACCCAAATGAGCTCGGGCCTGATTCGGAGAGCGAATCCGAAATAGTTAACTATAGATGCCTAAGGGCGCAGCGTAAGAGCCACCATCACCAGCTTTATGTGACTCAATGCCACATACCTAAAAGGTTGCTTCGACCAAAGGCATATAAAAGTCATTTTCATCTGCCCATGCAGGAACAAGAAATTCGAGTGTCAAATAAGCTCGAGTCGCAACAGAACTCGGAGGCTAAACCCAAAATAGTTAAAATACAAATGCCCAAGGGAAAGGAATAAGAAATGTTATCGTCCACCCGTGGAGGCACAGGAGATTGAAGGTTAAGTAAGCTCGAGTCAAATCCTGACTCGGAGACTAAACCCAAAATAGTCGGGCAAAACACAAAAGCTCTGACGCCTACTCGGGTTAAAAATCGCACTTGACCAAACATGAAAGAGCCTTCGGGCCTATTTAAAGAGCTCCGGATTTGTAGGGCTCCAGTCAAATGCCAAATACAACTCACCTGGTCGAAAGTAGTGCAGAAAGAGATACAAAAGAGATAAAGCTTCAAGTTTTCTTTTATTTACATATGCAACAGGCAAGTTCTGCATTTACAAACATTCTCTACGAATGTCAAACACAAAATGGCAAAATCTATGCTCAGCTCTAGATGGCTACGGCCTACCTACTCCAGCTTCGCTCTCTATGATGTTACCAAGAAACGACCGAGCATCATGCTTATCTGCCCTTGCATCAGCCAGCTTCCCCAAGAAAACGAAACTCCTGGCGCCGATCTCTTTGAGTACCTCTCTACAGGATCTACAATGAACATATTCCTCAATCCTTGTTTCATGATCGAAGGCCCCTTTCAAATCGGCTTGGGTGTCAGTAGTGTCCTTCAAATGAATCAACATCTCCTGATCAACCTTAGCCCGACTAAATGTTGCTTTAGACCGATAATTGATTATCTCAGCCCTAACCTTCAAGAGATCGGACTAGATCTTCATGATCATATCTGCTTGAACTGAAGTGTTATCACGAGCCAAGCATAGTTGGGCCTTGAAGGCAGAAACTTTAGCCAAGGCACCCTTCTCCTCTAAAGCTTGAGCCTGCACCTGAGCTCTCAGTTTACCATAAGCATTCTTAACTCAGTCGGCTTCCCAAGGGACACGACTCACCACCTATGCTCGTTGTAAGTTAGATGGGTCTCCAACCTCCAAACCCAGTTAGGCAAATAGGCCACTTCGCCGACGGCATGAAGTTGCTATAGAAGTGGAGGAAACAAAATTAATCAATCATTTTTATATAAGTGAGTCTAAGAAAGCAAGAGACATTCCACTCACGTGCATAATTCTATCCCTCAGAAAATGGTATAAGCTCCACAGGGATAATGTCAGTCGTTCGAGAATCAATTCCCTGTCTACCAATGTATCAGGCTAATAGGGACAATAATAGTAGATGCAATAACAATCGCAGCATTAACAGAAAGCCAAGCTACGATAAAGGGCCACAATACTACCTGTCGAAACAATGCCAAACAACCTTGAGGTCGTAGACACCGATCATGGTGATCAACAACAGAGGAAGATGATAAGGAGAAATGGGCGAATGAGCAGATAAAGGTACTTGGATAGAATAATTATTGCATTTTTGAAGAACCGAATAGACGGTAGTACTTTCACCTTGGAGAATGGGAATAAAAGTGCATTGAATAATGTCAAAAACACAAGTCCAGGGGATATCTTGGTTGTCGCAAATGCTCGCACCACATGTTGCATCATTGGAATGACATAAATGCGAGAAGCTCGTAGAGTCAGGTGTCAGAATTATTTCCAATCGCTTTATTTTTGGAAACACATAGAATATCTATCTTCAGAAAAATCGGAGGGCTTAATTTCTCGCTATCAAGCCACTTCGAAAGAGTATCTCAGGATCCCGAGGATGTAGAGTTACGAATGAGTCCCCTCTCTTAGGGCTTATCGAGGTTAGACTCAAAGAAGATGAGGATCGAGGCCGGAACAGAAAGGGGAGTTTCCAAGACACACGGCTAAGTCTGATAGAGCTCGCCTACCTAGAGCCTGTGTTATGGCATCACATCTAGTTGTTCCACCTCCATGCTTTTGCAATTAATGTATGTTGTACTATAACCGGATTCGCCTCCTATATAAAGGGAGTTCACACAACTTTTTAAAGGGAGGCTATTTCTCCAACTATTCTATACAAGATCAATAATATCTTTTTTTCTTTCTTCTCTCTAACTTGCTCATTCTTACTCACCCGAGGCCGCTCTTAGCATTTATTGCTTTCATACTTTCTCTTCATTTAATACTTGGTATTGGCCATAAAGAGCTCTCTTTGATTGTATTCTAATTGTTATCCCGTTCCCAATTACTCCCGATAGCTCGAGCTCGAGCCGGATATCGACCTTGAGGCCTTTTATTGACCAGTCCGAAGCTCGGATAGCAAGACCCTTGGTTTGATTAATGCCCCATTTTAGCTTGCATCTCATAATTAAACTTCATATTCTAAGAATCAATACTTCTAACAACTAGAATAAAAATAGGTCACATATTTTTAGAGTCTCATTTATAAATTTAATTGTCGTTACCATTTTTACCGGCAAACATTTAGCTTGTTTTTCTGTTTCCTTTTATATATTTTCTTTTTTGTTTAGTTTGAGGCCATTTTACTGTGCCTTTGTAAATACTTTTTGGAATATATTAAAAATTTCCTTCAGCAACACCGTGTTTTTTACTCTTCAACATCTATTTGTAATTTTGTATTTGTGGGTCGTCCTTAATACCTTAGCATAGAATTAGATATAATATGGAGCATCCGCTCTCAGAAGCCTGAATGGGGCCCAGTTTAGATAGTAGCTCTAAGTTATTCGTGGCTTCAAAATTTCAACAAAAAATGAAGGCCTTTAAGACACTTGAGTGTTTTAATAATACACGATAGCATTTGTGTGAGGGTAACCCTTTAATAGGTTTTAATTGTACGTAAGGGCCTTTCTTTCTGAGTCTGGACTTTGCACGTGTACAGGCCACTTTAGGTTGGCCTTATTTGTTTATGTTTGGGTCCTGCGTTATATGCTAGGTGCCTCCGAGATTCGATAGCTCGGGCCATCCAATTTTCTTATTAGATGATAGTCCCCCAGTCGGGGTAGCTCGTGGGCTTTAGGATTTAGGATCCGTTGTTTGCTCTAAGTAATTTAACAGATGCATTAATGGTGCAAAATGTGTAGTGATAAAGTATAAAGAAAGAAAATATTTTTTCATTATTTTGTGTGTAAGGTATATAACCATAGGTGTATAAGCCTTGTGCCATAACAAGAGTGGGATACATGGTTACAGTTTGTTTGACCGTTTAGCCCTTACAACAAATCCTAACTACCAAGACTTGATTTTAATTTTTATTGATAGAACCTTCTAAAGATCCTAAGCTAGGGGCTAATAGATCCTAGTATTCAAGGCCAAACTTGTGAAGGCTCGAATATTGTAGGTTCAGTACAGGTGATAAGCAACTCTAGATTTAGCCCGACCTTAGATACTAAGGTAGCACGTTTTACTGTTTCCTCATTAAAAATTTAACCATAAAACATACTTCGAGAAAAAGCGTTTTAAGGGAAAAATAGTACAATAGGTTAGTCTGTAATACGACGAATTTCAAAAGGTAATTATGCTCGTACCTTAGCAGTAGTACCACTTTAAGTGTTCTACATTCCAATTGTTTAGTAGTTTTACTATGATGACCCGAATGGTCATCTAGTTTTTTAGAACTCAATTCGGTATTTCGAGGCCTTTAAAAAGAACAGAGCATGACACTCCAAGAAAGCAAACTAAACCATTGATAAAAAAGTTTCCCTACAAAAGGGGCTGGCTTCAACAATCCATAAGGGACAGCTTGTCAAGCTACACAAACAGTTAATTTGTATACAGTTACAAAAGTTTTCCTACAAAAGGGGCTAGATTTAACAACCCATAAGGGACGGCTTGCCGAGCGACTCAACTTAGAAAACTTTTGTACTATAACCAACGTTAGCTATTTATACCTTAGAAAACTTTCGTACTACAATAAGCTAACTTTATTAGAGTATTGTTACTCTATTTTCATACATGGACCGGCCTTTCCATCCATTCCAAAGAAAAACAAGAGAGAAATTTAGAAAGCACTCATATGTAGTAGATCACAAAATATTTATAAATTTTACAAGTTGATTGCAAGATGATCCTCCAACTACTACAAGACCTCTTTTGTATAGGGCTAGGAGGTTATTACAAGACAAACTTACATGATAAAATAAACCTATCTTACATGGTAAACATATCTTACAAGCGGGTCCTTCTAAGCATGTGAAAGACTTTAGGTAAAACAACTAAAAGTACCGGAAACATGTGAAATGGGTAATATATACATGGTGTAGCATGTGAAAGTATGTGGGATCATGTGATGCCATGTGAAAGTAGGGTGTTGCATGTGACGAAGTACGTGGAGGCATGTGGAAGCATGTGCAAATATGTTGAAGTGGGGCGCGGATAGTATGAAAAGATGTACAAATTTGTCTTGACATGGGTATGATATTTTTAAGGGTTATTTGGTGGCTAATTTAGGATTATGGTGGGATTAATAGGGATTTAGGTAATTATCCATGGTTGATTCTAGGGTTGTCTTCTAGGCATCTTTTTAAAGACCTTGTGTAGTAATGCTTGGAATTTGACGGTCCTTCTTCGTTGTGCCCTTTCTCTTTTGGATTGAGAGATGTAATCTGCAACCTTAATCCGGAAATAGGGTTTGATATTCTTTTGCTGCTGCCGGGACTCTTTTCCAGTGAGGATGATTGCTTGTACAATTCTAGCTTGCCCAATCTTTTGGCCATATCTCTTTTGGAATGCACCTATTTTGCTGGAAAATGATTCTTTGTTCCTCGCTATATTCTTCTTCCATTGATAAAATGGACACGGGAAATTTCCACCAAAATTATGCCTTTGCTTGTTCCTAGACTTCTCCATTAATAATATTTATTGGCCTATGAAACATGAATACCTTTTCTGTGTAGGAATCATTGATTTCATCCAATATCTTCTAGGTTTGAGCCACAGCAAAAATACTTTAAGAGCTAGTTCAATGTTATCAAAATCCTTGAAAACGTTGCATTTGAATTCCATGAAAATATAATACTGATGGCATAGGTACCAAAAAAACCATAATAGTTCTTGTGAAAAAACCTTGGATTGAGCTATGAATATATGGCAGAACGGATATTCTAGATTGACCCCATATGGCTTAAGAATGGATCCTCCATGTTTTCGGAAAACTTGGAGCTCATAATGAGTTCTTCTTTCCATAATAATTGACGGATCAAAGTGATCCATAAGGTTGAACAATTATGGTAGATGATTTGTCGGCTTTGATGAACTTGTTCCTGGTAAACTTGAAAACATGAAGATATGACTAATTAGCTTTTTCTTTGTCTTCAGTTTTGCTAGGGAAAATCTCTTTGAGAATTCTTCCGGTCGAGACAGAAAATCTGCGAGAATGTTATCATTTCCTTTCATGTGCCTGACTTGGAACTTATATGGATAAAACCATTGAGCCCACTTGAGAATATGAAGATTGGGAATAATTTTTGCATTTAGTTGAATCATATTCGGGAAGGCCTTTATATCCATTTCTATAAGAAATTGTGTATGGACAAGGAAGAAATTGAATTTTTTTATTCCATTCTTTACTATAAAAATCTTGAATGTGAAGTGGTAATGTTGCTCGGCATCTTTGAACTTTCCACTGGCGTATCCACATATTTTTCTCTAGCCATCTTTTTTTCAAATAGAACAACACTCCAATATTTATTGCTGGAATCAGTTTGCAATATCTTCTTACCGTCTGAAGGGATGTGGAGAGACTTGACATTTCAGAAATCTTCTTTATTTTCTAGACCGCTTCATCTTGTTCCTTTCCCCACGGCGGAGCATTTTTCTTGAGCATCTTTGTAAGTGGAGAAATGTATGTAGAGTAATTTGGAATAAAATCTCTCACATAATTTATTATGCCTAAGAATTGTTGGATCTGCTTTATTGCGAAGTTGGTATCAGAAAATATGAGTAATTCTTGACATATATGTGGTCTTGGACTATATTCAACTTGAAAAAAAATGCATTCCAAGAAAATCAATCTACTTTTGAGCAAGAACCATCTTTTTGTTGAGAGCATGATTCTGTATTGTGTTATCAATGCCTCAAATTGACGAAGCAAATTGATTTTTTCTTCCAATGTATCTGTAACACCCCGTAAATTTGGCTTAGGCGTGAATGTGGTAAATGAGTGGTAAGGTTATTGTTTGCACATGTGAAGTCCCAACGGGATGATTGTGGGTAAAATATTTGTTACAAAAATGAAGATGGAAAGAGAGGTGCAAAAGATTTAACAAAATCGACTACGTTGCATAAGGTCTGTCTTCTATCAAGTTTTATTGAAAATATGTAAGAAATTGTGGAAAACACAAAGTGTGAAAGTTGTAGGCCTTTGAAATATATTTCCAACGATATATTATGGAGCCCAAACGGATCTCTGTGCAAAGCGTTATGTGCATTTTTTTTGAACAGTACACCTATGACGAACACTCACGCGAACAAGCCTCCAGGTGCGTGAACTCGCGCGTGGGAGGTAGTGTTACTGCCGTTGAGCATAAACTCTAGCGTGAAAAAGCCTCCAGGTGCACGAACTCGCACGTGGGGGGTCATTTTAGAGCTATATTTTGTCCCCAACAGCCCCAAAACATACAAACTTGCTCTAGAAAGGGGAACTTTCAAAAACCTAACTCTTTAAGGGTCCTTCCACCACCCAAGGTAAGTTTTAATGGTGATTCTAAGTTAATTTCACTTTTTCAACATCTTATTAACATGATTAAACCCTCCATATCATTAGATATTCGATTGGATCATCGTTGTTGAGAGAAGGAATCCTAGAACTCGAATTCAAGGAGATTGAACGTCAAAAAGGTAAATCTTCACTCTCTAATTGATTCTAGTATTGGTTTGATGATTATAAACCCTAGTGCATGATATATGAGTTGATGGGTTTGATAGAAAATCACGAACAATTATAGGGTTGGGGTGTTGAGTGTTGATTATTGGTTAAGAGTGTTATTTACCTTATGGGTGATGAGGAATAGTATTGATTATAACTATGTCACCAAGTGTATGAGAAAATGTTTAAGTGACTAAAACATGAGAATTATTGCTAATGTAGAATCCCTTTGACTTATATTGATATAGATTAATGTTGAAAGGGTTGGAGAATGTTGTATTATGCTTAGGAGCAGGAAGTTAAGGTATGTGAGGCTAACTCTCTATGTTTGGGAATTTTAATGATCCTCCTTACACTATGTTTCTTTTACGACGTATCAATTGCCTCAGAAGTATAGTTAAGCATACTTCCTTGAATAGTTGTAGAACTTCTATTCCCTAGCTTCATAAATCGTTCATGACTTTCATTCTGAAAGTTGTGAGCTTAGTTCGCATTCAATATAGACTTGGGTTTGATTCCCCGAAGTATCAATATAGCTTACTCAACATGTTATAAACAGTTGTAGTTTCAGTATTCCTAACCAGTTCAAGAATACATGTCTCATTCTAGTCCTCTTCAGTAATCCACTATTATGTAACTCAATAAAATTCAGTATTCTAGTATTATGTAACTCAGTGTTCAAGTATAATGTAACTCAACGTGATATAGTATTCCAGTATCATATAACTTAGTGTGATTCAGTATTTCATTATTATGTATTGCAGTATGATTCGCAGTTCCTGATTTCCAATCCCTGAATGTTGAACACCTATCTTTGGGCCTAAGGCCGCAGCTAATACTTTATGCATCTTTGGGCTTGAGGTTGCAGTTTATGCTTTATGCATTTTGGACCTGAGGTCGCAGTTATATATACATATACATGGGCTTGAGGCTGCAATTTGTGCACATATATATTGGGCCTGAGGCCGCAATTTAATATTCAGATAAACATATTGTTCATCATTCAGAAGAGGGAGTATTCATAGCCTTACTTCCTTTATTCAGTTCAGTTATCAGTTATCATTTCAGTTATCAATTATCAATTCTCAATTATCATCTCAGTTTCAGTTTCAGCATTTATAATTCTTTCTTTCAGTTGCTTTACATACTAGTACAATTCAAATGTACTGACGTCCCTTTTGCCCGGAGCCTGCATCTCACAATGCAGGTAATGATTTACATGTTGATGATTCTGAGCATTAGGATTCTCGTACCAACTATTTGATGATCCCCAGTTATGTCGGGGCATTATCATTACCTTACAGTCTTTAGTATTTTCAGACAGTCAATGTTTTTCAGTATTTAATTAGATGCTTCATACACTAGAGTAACAGCTAGACAGAGTCACATGCTTTTCATATTAAGCTATATTGGCTACAAATAAGTTTATAAATTGTATTAGTGTTTCCTCACTTTGATTTATATCATCTAGACTTTCAGTATATCAGCATGTGGTAGTTTATCTTCTGCATTTAGTACGTTATGATATCTCATATTGATTCAGCCAGCCAGTTGGTTCGCTCGGTCATATGTAGTCAGGCACCGAGTGTCATGTTACATCCAGGCCCAGGTTCGGGGCGTGACAGTATCACTAAATAATAGGATGTCATCAATGTAAACTAAAGAGGTATGGATAATATGTTAGAATATTTTTATCATGGCATTTCGGAACAAGGAAGGTGCAGTTTTCAACCTGAAGGGCATGACTTTCCATTGGAAGTGATGATCGGGGATGCAAGATCCCATTTTAGGTATTTCTTTATGGTAGATTCCCAATTGTCAAAATCCAGACTTTAAATCAAACTTGGAAAAATATTTGGCCTTGGCTAAGTGGGAGAAAGGGTGAGTTTATTTAGGATAGGGAACTTATCATCTTGGAGGAAATGGTTAAGTGGCTCGTAGTTGATGACTAACTTGAGTTTTCCTCTTGTATGCTCAGCTCTTTTGTTGAGATAAAATGCTTTGCATGCCTATTGTGAATCTGATGGCTCTATCAGATCAAACTCCAAAAGTTCTTCACATTCTTTCTTTGCAAGCTGAAGATGATCTGGATTCATTCCTAAATGACTGGATTGTGTCGGATTGATATTTTCATTTTTCTTGAAAGGGATCTTGATAAAAAAACTCTTCATTTTTCCACAATAGCCATTTCCCTTTCTTCATGAAATCTTTATGGATTCGGTGTTCAATAAGATTTTGCTAAATCTCTTTGATTTGTTCATCATTAGTAATTTGGAATAACCTTGGTATCTCAGAATAAGGTCTGAACTGCTTTTTAAAAGTTATCCCGTTAGCTTTGATTGGGAGTTGATCTAAGCTATCTGTGAATGTTGAATCCAATAATAAGGTCTTTTCTTAGTGCATCAGATCCTTGCAGCTTCGTTCTGTACTTCAATCCTGGAAAGAGCTCAATGGTGATCGGGTGCTTTGTAATGACAATTGTGGTCAAGATTGCATTTGATGCGGTGTTGAAATCCTTAAAATGCGGTACCCATTGATCTTCAGGAAGAATAACAGGATTTATAAGTGAGGAATCAGCTCCGATGTCGATGAAAGCAATAAATGGAGTTGGTTTATCCCACTTGGATTAATAGACCTTGAGTTCCACTTGGGGAACGACTGTGAGAGCGTTGATCTCCTCTCGGGCTTCAATCACTGGTTCTGAAATTTGGTAGTGATCATTGCTTTGATCTTCATTGATATCGAGAGAGAATAAAGTTTCTCCATTAGGTTCATCATCTACAGTGAATATGGAGTCAAGGTCTTCCTTCTTTCTGAGATGTATGCCAGTGTAATATTTAATCTCTTCAATGAGTTTGATAGATATTCTTGATTGTGGACAATTTTTTTGCGAAATGTCCAATCTTATGAAAAATAAAACATATATTTTTCTTGTGAAAATTTCCTGGCCTTCTCTATCTGAAATATTTTGTGCGTCTCTTGGACCATCATTTCCCATCTAGAATTCTTGGCCATTTGAACCTTCTCTCATTCGCCTAGATGTGCGGCAGGAATATCCTGACCCAATGATTATATCAAATTTGCGGCATGCTTTGTCAAGCACTGGATTGTGTTGAATAATTTATTTTAGAGCAGAGCTCTTCATATAAATATCATCCAATGCAACGAAAATAGCTTGCCTAATGTAACCAATTTGTGGAATTGTTATGGACTAAAAATTTTCCTCAATGATGGTCATGGTTCGACTTGCAGCAACTTCGAAAGGGAAGATACAAAGGCTTGCTTTAGATTGATGTCTCCTCCGATCTCAAAATATATCATCGCCATTTTTTGAAAATGTCTATCAATGTCATTTCTATCAAATGACACACACTTCATATCGAAGAGTTATCTTTGCATTTTCTCCTGTCTTTGGCCAGTTTCTCCGCAGAAACTTCATGTAGGATCCTGATGTTGAAGGCAAAATTTTGGGAAGTATTTTTTTTCTTGAATTCCAAGTGAGTCCCACCAGTCTCTGAGAGTTCCAAAGAACCATGAAGTGAGTTCTGAAAGGATGATATAGTTTTCTTGTTCCACCAAATTTTTGTTCCCCATCCAAGTATAGAAGCGTTGGATCCGTTGAGGACATTTTAAAACCTTGACATCATCTAAGGTGAAAGTGTGGAAACCAGTTCCAACTGGTTTTGACACCATGGGCTCATATCTTCTTTCTGGGATTTGTTCATCTGTCTTGCCTTCTTGTTCCTCAACTACTTCAAATATTTCTGTGTCTTTTGGTTGGTTTACAAATATTGGGGGATCGTCTTCTTCGGAAGAGCTCATTGTGGATTCATTGCTTGATTTAGAGTTATCTTCCATTGTTTCATCTTCTGATGAGTTTAGATATTCCGATCATGGGGTATCTTCTTCTTATATGTATCTTGGCTAAGAGACATAGAGGTCAGGAGCCTTCTGGTCAGAAAAAATCTAATGTTCTGGGTTCGATCCTTTTAATTTTCTCCTTGGTCTCTCCTTTTCTTGGTTTGTTTCTTTGTATCAAGGTCATATTTCCTTTCCCAGACCATTTTTGTGATATTAATTTTTATTTTGATGAGTGAAAGAGATTGGATTTTGTGAGGCAGATGGAAAGGTAGAAAGATGTAGTCCAATTTTGGTGGTGAATATACTTGTGGCGACATAAGGAAGAAGGTAGGTTTTGAAGGGAAACCTTGGGTTCTTTGTGTCTCAAAGTGATCATTTCTCAAAAGTTGAATTTGTTCATTGATGGAAATCGTCTCCTTTTGTTGTTGTTGGAAAAATTGGAAAAGTGAAGTTCCTGGCGGACAAATCTCATATTATAAATTTTCCAACCTTAGTTCCAAGGCTTTGATTAGTCCTGCATGCTGAGATAATGTCTGCTCCACCTTTTTCTCAATCATTTCCACTTTGATCATTAACTTGTTTTGTGCATGGGCCATATATTTGATGGTGTTGCCAATATTGTTGAGCACTTTATTTTAGCAAATGGAATTTTATGATTGCTAGTTCATTGTTGCTTCAATGTCACTTGTTAGGGGTTTTCTCCAGATGGTAGTACTATATTTTTCTTGGGCATGGATGATACCATCTTTTCAAAAGGTTGAAGTGGAGGAAAATCTTAGGAGTTACTGGAACTTGAAGGGATGAACATGATTATTGTTGGATATGCGGACCTTTGAGTTGTTGGACTTTTAGGTTCATGTGGCTTGGATTCTAGGTATGAGGTGATGTTGGTTTTGATTTGGGCGTAGTTTCACTGTCCTCCCAGCTTGGAGTAAATTTTTGTGGTAATTTTGGCCATTCTTGAGATTTGTAACTGACAAAAAAATTATATTTACCTAGACAGATTAATGAGCAAATTGAAGGATCTTTACTTTCATATTTGGCCCTAAATTGTCTTTCAGTAGTTTTTCCTTTTTTCTTGGATTTTGGTTTGCGCTGGTGATGTTCATCATATTCTCATTGGATCTTCTAAACATTCTTGGCAGGTGCAACCGAGATCCATGGGCAGTGACCAGTGAAGGGGCATTTGAATCACTACATTCTTTTCTCTTTTTTGTAAAAATGTTGACACCAGTCATGTTCTTCCATTATGCTTTGTACATTCCAGAAAAACTCTCCATCAGGTTCTGGGTATGTATCGGTTGTATCTTCTGTTGAATCATTTGGCAAGAGAAGATGGTTTCATTGGTTCATTTGAGATGGGATTGGTCAAAACTTATGCAAACGATTTGTCACTTCTTTTGGTAAAAGTTGGTTCACCGGATTGTAGAGTTCCTCTGATTCTCTTAGCTTCTCATAATTTGTGATCCAATAATCAGGAAGGATTTTGACAAGTTCATCTCTAGAAATCTGTCTGGGTATTTGGGTGCACATGGTGTTTTCTTTGGTAGCATCAATATTTAAGAGTAAGACATTTCTCCTTCGGGTAGGCAAAGGTTCATGGCATGATTTTGGACTCGCCACGCCATTTGGTGGTGAAGGGTAGCTTGGATGGAATCTTTGGCTTGTGGGGCTCCCTAGATTTAGACTTGGATTTTTAGGGCTTTGGTTAGGTATGTGCCATAAAGGGACATGTTGAAATTTGAAAAGATAGTTATGAAGACTGTTCCAGTGTTGAGCGTAACTTCGGCAGTACCCAAATTTGTATGTTGGTACTCCAAATATCTTGTATCTAGAAGAGAAATTCGAGCTACAACAGGTTGACCTTTTCTTCCATGATATGTTAAAGTAATTCAGATGGCACCAAAATGGATATGGGTAAAACCATGATCTCTCCATTGTCTGGGAAAATTATCTGGTATTTGAAGGGTGATAAATTTTACCTCTCAAGTGGCAAGAATAGGATGCTGGTCAAGTTTTGAGGCAGCAACATATTCTTTAACTCCTTTTGGTCTATGTTAGACTAAGGTACAAATTTGGTTCCAGGTTGCAAAAGATTATTCGGCAAAGGTGAGTAAGGGTTTATGATAGGTTGTTCAGTGGAGGATACCTTTTGTTCGTCGGGTAGGATATCTCCTTCATAGAGGTATCATATTTATTGGACAAGGTTTTATATAGAGTAGGGGACATGTTCATTTTTGTAAGGGAAGAGGAAGAGGGTGATGGAAATGACTCAGACATATTTAGTAAATTGTTCCTCCTCGATTTCTGTATGTAGTCCGGGTATGTATCCAGAATGCTTTTAAGTGAAGAACTGAAGAAATAATAGTTTTGGCTTAAAAAGTTGATTTTTGATGACTTCGGTCAATGTTTTGGGGTAAACAGATCTGGACCCGTGTTCTGATGGTCCCGGTGGATCCATTGTAAAAATATAAGATCTGGACATATGCCCAGAATCGAATTCCGAGGTCCATAGCCTGAGAAATAAATTTTGATGAAAATTGTTAAATTGAAATTATGAAGACTTTAAGAAATTGGTTAATAACTGATCTTGTTGATAACGGATCCGTATTGTGGTTTCGAAGACCGTTATAGGTCCATTATGATATTTATACCTTATCTGTGAAATTTTGTGAAAACGGGATTGATTTGACGTGATTCACCTTTTGTTAAGAAAATAGAAGCTTTGAAACTTTCATGCAATTTGATGCTAAATTCGTAGTTATAGGTATTATTTTTGCGATTTGAGCACACGATCAAGCTCGTATGATGTTTTAAGACTTTTTGAATGTCTGGTTTGGAGCCCCGAGGATTCGGGTGAATTTTGGATAGGCTACGGAATATTTTAGACTTAAAAAATCTGGTATTTTTATTGTTGCGGTTGTTCTGATATACCTTTCTTCGCGTTCACATAGGTAACATCGCGAACGCAAAGGGTAAAGATGGGGCAGGGGGTATTTTTTCTTTGCAAATACGAAGGACTGGTTCCAAATGCGGAGTGGTGGGAGATTTACCCTTTGCGAACATGAGCCGTCTACCACGAATGTGAAGCACGAGACCTAGGGGAGGGAAAGTAAACTCATCGTGAATGCGACACTTGGATCGTGAACGCAGAGGCTTGGGGGGATATGACTTTGCGAACATGATGGGTTACCCGCAAACGCGAAGGAGAATAGGGACAAAGCTTCGTGAATGTAATAAGCTTCTCACGAATGCGTAGAAGACTTGTCTAGTGTTTTAAAAAACAGAACAAAAAACGAGATTAGGCCATTCTTTCATATTTTCAAAAACTAGAAGGCTTAGAGGTGATTTTAAAGACAGAATTTCTTTCCCAAAGTGTTGGTAAATGATTCTAAACTCCTTTCTTTCAATTACTCGTTGTATTTCATCAATTTTCAACTTAAAATCTTGGGTTTTCATGGTGGAAATTATGGGTTTGGGTAGAATTAGGAATTTTTAAATAGATGGAATTTAGACCTCTATTCGGGGTCATATTTGAAAACTAATTACATATTTGTGCTTGGGGATGAATCGGTAAATGATTTTTGGTCTGAAACTCGTGTTATGACCAAACGGGCCTAAGGTCGATTTTTGAATTTTTGGGAAAAATGTTGGGAAACTTATAATTATGCATTGGAATTGATTTCTTTAGTGATAATTAATGTTATTATGTTAATTATGACTAGATATGAGTGGATTAGAGGTGGAACCTACAGGAATGTTCCTTGACTCCTTGAAAATAGCTAGAAATGTTCACAACGGTAATTGGGGCTTGAGTTTGATCATAGAATCTAGGTAAGTTTTTTGCCTAACCTTAGTTTGAGGGATTATGTATTGTTGTCTATTCTCTATGTGTTTGTTTGTTGAGTAAGACGTATAGGTGAGGTGATGAGTACCTATACGTTGTTGTCGGGTCATAGCATGTGAGTGAGTCTTATTCCAGTGACTATTATATGCTTTATTTGTAAATGTTCATACTTAAACTAGTTATTCTTTATATTGAGCAACACTTATCATGTTTTCTTGGAATTTGATTTTGGCTGAGTATTAACTCAAGGTTGACGTCCTGAAACTAAATATTAATATGGGCATTGTTATGCACAATTCTATTGCCCGATTGTTATTATTTTATTGTTTAGGTGAGGAAGAGTGTAAAGCATGAGTTGTGATAACGTGTTATTGGATATTTATTTTCATGTGAGGAAAAGAGTAAAGCACGAAGGGTAATGTTGTTCCATTGCATATTTATTATTATGTGAGGAAGAGTGTAAAGCACGAAGGGTGATGCCGTGCCATTTCATATTTATCACCCTATGAGGAAGAGTGTAGAGCACGAAGGGTGATGTCGTGCCATTTTATATTTTATCATTGTTCCTTTCATTTGTTATGGTGAAGACAAGAATAAAAGCGTGAAGGGTGATGTCGTGCACTTGTTTTGCTATGTTCCTTTATTGTTCTATTCTCACGATCTCGTACTCCACTCAGCATGTTTTCCCCCATCCTGTCATTATGTGTTCAATTTCTATTATCTGTATTATGCCTCTATTTTGCTTAGCTGTGCAATTTATATATGTCTTGTCCTGGCCTCGTCACTAATTTGCCGAGGTTAGGCTCGACACTTACCAGTATATGGGGCCGGTTGTAATGATACTGCCCTCTGCACTTTTTGTGCAGATTTTGGTACTGGATCGCATTAAATAGAGTTGGGTTGCTGTCTTCAGTCCAACAGGAGATCCAAGGTAGATACTCTGGCGTTGGCATACCCTAGAGTCCTCTTCCAGTTGTCCTAGTTTACCCATTTTCTTTTAAATTCGAGAACATTTGTTGTTTCTTTCAGCCAGTATTTGCAGTGGCTCTTAGAAGTTCGTGGATTGTGATACCATATTTTGGGTAGACGTGTATTAGTACTTGGGTTATTATGAATTTCTACACTTCCTTACTCCGTTTTTGTTTAATTTTTGTTATTTACTGATTTGGAATGTGCTTATCGTATTAATTCCTTATCTGTTGGCTTGCCTAGCATTCTAAAACGTTAGGCACCGTCACAATCATGATTGTGGGAATTCGGGTCATGACATATATGTTGTTTCCCCAGTCGATTTTATATGAACCTTTCCCAGTTATTCTGGAAACTATATACAATCCTTCCAAATTCAGGCCTAATTTCTCATTGTTTGGGTTCCTGGTGTGTAGCGTTACTTTCTTTAACACTAAATTCCTGACTTGCAAATGTTAGAGGTTATTTCTTTAGTTGTAGTACCTCCCTACTCACTGCTTTTGGGAGGCCGACCGAACCAGGGCATCCTCCCATCTTTGTCCAACAGGTCTAAGCTCGTGGTCATGGCCTCGCCGTTTGATATTTAAATAGCATACTAGAACTTGGGGCTCGGTTCCCCCCACCTCAACCGGGATTAAGGCTTTCACGCTATAGACTAGAGAGAACGGGGTCGCTCCGGTACTCGACTTTAAAGTCAGTCGGTATACCCATAAAACTTTAGGCAAGATTTACTTCCACTTTCCTTTCGAAACTGTTAGTCTCTTTTTCAAGCTTTTGGAGTATAGTTTTGTTCGTCAATTTCGCTTGTCCGTTCCTACTAGGGTGATAAGGTGTTGATAATATCTTTCCAATTTTGTGGTCTTTGAAAAAATTACGTACCTTGCTGCCGATGAATTATTTTCTGTTGTTGCGAACGATCTGAGCTGGTACCCCAAACCGATATATCATGTGATCCCAGACGAAGTCGATGGACTCTTTTTTCTGAACTTTCTCGAACGCCAGAGCCTCCACCCACCCGGAAAAATAATCGGTCATGGGTAGTATGTACTGGGCTTTACTGAGCTCCCATGGAAGGGGATCAACAATGTCCATCCCCCATTTCATAAACGGCCATGGCGATAAGACTGATTGAAGTACCTCCCCTAGTTGATGAATCATTGGGACGTGTCTTTGACACTTGTTGCATTTCCATATGAAGTCTTTCGTATATTTCTCCATTTTATTCCAGTAGTATCCAGCTATAATTTACTTTCATATGAGGGATTCTGCCTCGAGTGGTTCTAGCAAATGTCTTCGTGGAACGAAGCCGCACTTGGCAGCTTTGGTGCGCAAGGCTTTCAATTCCTTGGGATCCGATGGAAATTTTCCCATCTTTAGGTAGTCTATATATTTGTTTCTCCAATACCAAGTCAAACTTGTTGATTTGACCTCAGTGTGAACCTCTTCTACCACTGAGATCATCAATTGTACCATTACCCCCGAGTCAAATTCATCGGAGTCGACAGACGACCCCAAGGTTGCCAGTGCATCGGCCTCACTATTTTTATCCCAAGGTACGTGCTGCATAGTCTATTTCTTAAATTGCTTTAATGTCACCTGCAACGTGTCCAAGTATCTCCACATCTATTACTCTTTTACTTCGAATGTTCCATTGACTTGATTTACAACAAGTAGGAAATCACATTTGGATTCAACCACTTCAGCACCCAGGCTCTTATCCAGCTCTACTTGCAATCATAGCCTCACACTTATCTTCATTGCTAGTCAATTTCACAGTTCTAATAAATAGCCTAATTACGTTACCCGTAGGTGGCTTCAATATGATATCGAGCCTGAACCATTATCCATGAATATGGTCCAGGTTCCTATCTAGTCCTCAAAGTGAGTGATAATTCCCTCTCGACCTCGAATATCAAGGTCGGCATAAAGTTGGCCACAAAGTCCGTCAATATCTAAGATTTAATGGTGGTCTGGAGGTTGTACTCAATATCGTACCCATTAATTTATACGGCCTATTTGTAGAGCCGGCCCGAGATCTTGAGCTTATGCATGACATTCCTCAGCTGGTAAGAGGACATGACATATATGGGGTGGCATTGAAAGTATGGCTTTAATTTCCTAGAAGCACTTAGTAAGGCGAGCGCTAATTTTTCTAGGTGAGGATACCTTGTTTCGGACACGCCTAGGGTTCTACTGACATAATAAATAGGAAATTGTGTAACTTCTTATTTTTGGACCAGGACACCACTTATTGCGACCTCGAAAACCTCCAAGTAGAGGTACAATTATTCATCTACCTTTGGAGTGTGCAAAAGGGGGCTTGATAGGTATCGCTTGAGTTCTTCCAAAGCTTTAAAGAGAAGTTGTTCTTCTCTTTCAATAGTACGAATAACATATGACTCTTATCTGACGACCTCGAGATGAACTAGCCCAACGCCGCTATCTGCCCTATCAGTCTTTGTACTACTTTGATGTTGTCAACTACGGTGATGTCCTCTATGGCCTTTATTTTATTGGGGTTGAACTCTATTCCCCGATTAGATACCATGAACCCGAGAAACTTGCCCGAGCAGACCCCAAATGCACATTTCTCCAGGTTAGCTTCATGTTGTAGTTTCTCAATATGTCGATGGTTTACTACAAATATTTCAAATGGTCCTCTTTTTGCAGGACTTAACCAATATATCGTCAATATATACTTTAATTGATTTTCCTATTTTTTCATTGAATATTCGATTGAAGAGGCGTTGGTATGTGGAACCTCCATTTTTTTAATCCAACTAACATTAGGTAATAGCAATATGTGCCGAATTTGGTTATGAATCAAGTCTTTTATTGATTGTCCCGGTCCATCAAAATTTGGTCGTACATGAAATAGGCATCAAGAAAACCGAGTATCTCATGTCCTACTGTTGCGTCGATCATTGAATTGATGTTATGAAAAGGGAAGAATCCTTTGGTCATGCCTTGTTTAGATCCTTATTACCTACACACATCCTTAGTTTATTTCTTTTTTTTGGAACTACCACTATATTAGCTAACCAATCCGGGTATTTAACTTCACGTAGAACCTATTTTCAGAAGTTTGGATACCTCATCCTTGATGAATGTGTGTTTGATCTTGAACTACGGCTTCCCCTTGCTTAACCGGAAGGAACATCTCATTCAAGTTAATTTGTGAGTGGTTACCTCCGGCGGGATCCCTTCATGCCTATATAGGACCAGGCAAAATAATCAATGTTAGTTTTAAGGAAACAAGTAAGTTTTTTCCTGAGCTTGGGGGTTAACTGTCACGACCCCAAATCTGGTCGTGATGGCGCCCAGCACATTGCTAAGCCAGCCTGACCAATCAATATAAACAACGGAGCTAGAAGCTCTCTTTAGCCCATTTACGCATATTAATTCACGAAGCAACAACGATACATATAACGAGAACGGGGAACCAAGTCCCATAATACATCAACTCCCATAGACCGAAGGGTCAAGAGTCATGAGCCTCTACCGAACATGAGTGTATAAAGGTTTACAAGATACCAAGTGCGGAAAGAAAAGTCAATACAAAATCAAGATAGTAAGAAGGAATATCGGGTCCTGCGGACTCTGCAGCTACCTCGTATATCCCACAGATGTCGCCTCGCACAGCTACTGGATCACTGCTGAGAGGTACCTGGATCTGCACACAAGGTGCGGGGAGTAAAATGAGTACTGCCAGACTCAGTGGTAATAAACAAGGGTAAGACAGCGCAGATAAGAAATCCGCAATAAAGCACTATGTAAAGCTATAATCAGCTACCCTGTCATAGAATTAATCTTCACTGTACCTGTACCAACAAATACCAATAAATAGCATAACATCTAGTAGATGTAGCTAAATGCAATGCAATGCATGATATGACCGCTACGGCGCGTAGCCGACTCCAATTTTGGGTACCCGTGCTCACTGTGGGGGTTCAGACTCCGGAGGGGCTCCTACAGCCCAAGCACATCTCATAGAGATATTCCTGCGGCGTGCGGTCCGATCCAACATATATCTCGCTGCGGCGCGCAGCCCGATCCACTACTAGTCAGCTAATATGCAGATACAGCCTCGCAGGCTCAAAAGTAGTTTTTGAAAACTCTTTTATCATTTTTCAGTTGGAAAACAGTAATATCAAGTTCGAGAGATTGGAATTAGCATAATAACAAAAATAGCTGCGGACTAGTAGTAAACTAGCATGTCTATATGATAAGACAATGATAACGTCCTCGCGGGATCCAATAACTGGCTCACAGCCCACAATATACTCAACCCTCCAAGATGGAGGTTCAACGGATCGAGAATAGCCAATAATACAGTATCAACGACTAATATATAGTCTCCAGTTCATGATCGACCCCGCACTCTCAAGAGTGTGCGTGTCTCGCCGCTATACAGCGTCACAAAGTGGTATACCGGGGTTTCGAACCCGCTGGTCATCACCCACATCTATTACTCACCTCGATACGGCGCGACGACTACTCCGCAATGCCCTTGCCACGAGAATCAAGCTCCGCACGCGTAGAATCTGATCAAATACAGTAAAAATACAACAAATTAGGCCAATGGGATGACACCCAATCAATACAACTCAATTTACATCAAAATTTCCAAAGTTGTCAAAACCCGACTTTCGGTACGCTTGTCGAAAAATCACGAAAGTCACATATTTGGAACCCTCATCTCAATACGAGTCTAAGCATATCAATTTTACCAAATTCGGACTCCATTTGCCCATTCAAAACCTTGATTTTCTAAAGTTCAAGCCTAGGGCTAAATCCTCCATAAATTACCCCAAATTCCTCCATTTTCATGATATAATTGCATAATATTATCAATACTAATCATAGTTTAAGTCCATAGTTGATTACCGGATGATTTCCCTTGAATTTCTCTTCAAAATCGCCCAAATCGCCTCTAAAGCCGAGACCCAAATGTGTGAAATGTTCTGAAATTTTTCTAACTTCTGATACACTTAACTTACAGCGATTTTCGCTTCTGCGGAGAAATTTCCGCTCCTACGAGTCCGTATCCGCGACCAAAGGGTCGCTTCAGCGATTCCAGGCCTAGCCGGCCAATTCCGCTTCTGCGAGAAAAGGACCGCTTAAGCGCGTCCGCTACTGCGATAAAACGTCCGCCTCTGCGAAGCCATCCGCTCCTGCGCTACAGAGTCCGCTTCTGCGGACTCGCCCAGGCGGTCAAGTGTCCGCTTCTGCGGACCTTCCCATTTTCTTCTCGTCCGCTTCTGCGATCACTGGCTCGCACCAGCGATGCCGCTTCAGCGGAATGATTTCCGCTTCTGCGTAACCAAGCGCTCCTGCGCCCCTCGTCCGCTTCTGTGGACTCGCTCCTGCGCCCACAATTCCGCAGGAGCGGAAACAATAGAAACAGAATCCCAACCTGCAATTTTTTCACAATTTCTCCCGTTTAGCCACCCGAAAACACCCCGAGGCCCCCAGGACCTCATCCAAACACACCAACACATCTTAACACCTTATTTGAACTTGCTCCAATCCTCAAAACACGTCTAATAACACCAAAACTCATAATTCACATCAAATTCAAGCCTAATTTCCTTAAAACATTCCGAATTACACATTCGATCAAAAACCCGACCAAACGACGTCCGAATGACCTGAAATTTTGCAGGCACATCCAAAATCACCTAACGGAGCTACTGCAACTGTCGAATTCCATTCCGACCCCGGATCAAAATCTCACCTACCGTTCGGATTTCGCCAAAATTCAACCTTAGCCAATTCAAGCCTATTTCTACACCGGGCCTCCAAATTCAATTCCGATCGCTCCCCTAAGTCACAAATCACCTCCCGGAACTAACCGAATCATCGGAATCCGATTCCGAGCCCTCTAACTAAATAGTAAACTTCGGGTTGACTTTCCTTATTCAAGTTTCCTTCACAAAGGCTATATGCCTCATTTTCAATCCAATTCACTCCTAACTCACCCGATAGACTTTAACACCGATATAAAAGCATAAAACATACAATTTCAACATAACGGGGTGGTAATTCCCGCGACGACGGGCCGGGTCGTCACACTATAACTATACTATTTTTATCCTCGAGCGGGTCAAGAAACATACCTGAAGTCTCAAACAAGTGAGGATATCTGCTCCGCATCTCCCGCTCGATCTCCCAAGTGGCCTCCTCCACGGGTCGACCTCTCCACTGAACCTTAACTGATGCAATCTCCTTAGACCTTAATTTTCTCACCTGACGACCCAAAATAGCAATAGGCTCCACATCATAGGATAAATCACCATCAAGCTGAATTGTACTGAAGTCTAGTATATGAGACGGATCTCCAATGTACTTCCGGAGCATAGACACATGGAATACTAGATGAACGCTGGATAATTTGGGCGGCAAGGCTAACTCATATGCCACCTCACCAACCCTCCTAAGTATTTCAAAAGGGCCAATGTACCCGGGACTCAACTTTCCTTTCTTCCCAAACCTCATGACACCCTTCATAGGTGAAACCTTCAACAATACTCGTCACCAACCATGAAAGACAACTCTCGAACCCTACGGTCCGCATAACTCTTCTCGCGAGACTGTGCCGTACGAAGCCTCTCCTAGATCAACTTTGCTCTATCCGGAGCATCCTGGACTAACTCGGTCCCTATCAATCTAACCTCACCGAGGCTCAAACCGTCCCACGGGGGATCTACACCGTACGCCATACAATGCCTCATACGGGGCCATCCGAATACTCGACCGATAACTGTTATTGTAGGCAAACTCGGCAAGTGGTAGGAACTCATCCCACGAACCACCAAAATCAATCACACAAGCTCGCAACATATCCTCCAAGATCCGAATAGTGCGCTCAGACTGCCCGTCTGTCCGGGGGTGAAATGCTGTACTCAACTCAACCCGCGTACCCATCTCTCGCTGAAATGCTCTCCAAAACTGAGAAGTGAACTGAGTACCCCTGTCGGATATGATAGACACCGGAACTCCATGCAACCGAACAATCTCTCGAATAAAGATCGCTGCCAACCGCTCCGATGAGTAGGTAGTACTAACTGGAATGAAGTGAGCTGACTTGGTCAGTCTATCCACAATCACCCATACAGAATCAAACTTCCTCGCCGTCCGAGGGAGTCCAGTAACAAAGTCCATAGTGATCCTCTCCCATTTCCACTCAGGAATAACAATGCGCTGAAATACACCACCGGGCCTCCAGTGCTCGTACTTAACCCGCTGACAGTTGAGGCACCGTGCTACATGTCTAACAATGTCCATCTTCATCTTTCTCCACCAATAATGCTGTTTCAAATCTTGATACATCTTCGCGGCTCCTGGATGGATAGAATACCGCGAGCTATGGGCCTCCTCCAGAATCAACTCACGAAGGCCATCAACATTGGGCACGCATATCCGGCCCTGCATCCTCAATACGCCGTCACTATCAATGGTGACATCTCTAGCATCATCATGCTGAACTCTGTCCCTCAGGACAGCTAAATGTGGATCATCATACTGGCGCTCACGAATACGATCATATAGAGATGACCGAGATACAACACAAGCCAATACCCGGCTGGGCTCCGAAATATCTAACCTCACTAGCCGATTGGCTAGCACCTGAACTTCATGAGCAAATGGTCTCTCCTCAGCTGGAATATATGCCAAGCTCCCCATACTGACCGCCTTCCGGCTCAAAGCATCGGCCACCACATTGGCCTTCCCCGGATGATATAATATAGTAATGTCATAATCCTTCAGCAACTCAAGCCATCTCCGCTGTCTCAAATTAAGGTCTTTCTGTTTGAATAAGTGCTGGAGACTACGATGGTCGGTATACACCTCACATGACACACCGTACAAATAGTGCCTCCAAATCTTCAAGGCATGAACAATGGCGGCTAGCTCCAAGTCATGAACAGGATAGTTCTTCTCATGCGGCTTCAACTGCCGAGAAGCATAAGCAATTACCTTTCCTTCCTGCATCAACACACAACCTATCCCCACTCTCGAGGCATCACAATAAACGGTATATGAACCTGAAGCCGATGGCAATACTAACACTGGAGCTGTGGTCAAAGCTGTCTTGAGCTTCTGAAAGCTCTCCTCGCACTCATCCGACCACACGAATGGTGCACCCTTCCGGGTCAATTTAGTCAATGAAGAAGCAATGGATGAAAATCCCTGAACAAACCGGCGATAATACCCCGCCAAGCCAAGAAAACTCCCGATCTCTGTAGCTGAGGACGGTCTAGGCCAACTCTGCACCGCCTCTATCTTCTTCGGATCAACCTGAATACCATCACGAGACACCACATGTCCCGGAAATGCTACGGACTCGAGCCAAAACTCGCACTTGGAGAATTTAGCATATAGCTTCTCCTCTCTCAATCTCTGCAACACAATACTCAAATGCTGAGCATGCTCCTCCCGACTACGGGAGTAGACTAGAATGTCATCAATGAACACAATCACAAATGAATCCAAATAAGGCCTGAACACACTGTTCATCAGATGCATAAATGCTGCTGGGGCGTTGGTCAACCCAAACGACATCACAAGAAACTCATAATGACCATATCGGGACCTGAATGCAGTCTTCATAATATCCGAGTCCCTGATCTTCAGCTGATGATAGCCTGAACGAAGATCGATCTTAGAAAACACCCTCGCACCCTGTAACCGATCAAACAAATCATCTATGCGCGGTAGAGGGTACTTGTTCTTCACTGTCACTTTGTTCAATTGCCTATAATCAATACACATTCGCATGGAACCATCTTTCTTTTTAACAAATAATACCGGTGCACCCCACGGAGACACACTAGGGCGGATGAAACCCTTATCCAGAAGCTCTTGAAGCTGCTCTTTTAGTTCTTTCAACTCGGCTGGTGCCATTCGATAAGGAGGAATGGATATAGGCTGAGTGCCCGGCACCAAGTCAATGCCAAAATCAATATCCCTGTCCGGCGGCATGCCCGGCAGGTCTGAGGGGAATACATCTGGGAAGTCCCTCACAACAGGTACAGAATCAATGCTAGGAGACTCAGCTCCCACATCTCTCACAAAAGCTAAGTATGATAAACACCCTTTTTCAATCATCTTCTGAGCTTTTAGGAATGAAATAACACGGCTAGGGAGGAAATCGGTCGAACCCCGCCACTCAATCTGAGAAATACCAGGAATGGCCAACGTAACTGTCTTAGCATGACAATCCAATATAGCATGGTACGGAGACAACCAGTCCATACCCAATATAACATCAAATTCCACCATACCCAACAATAACAAATCTGCCTGGGTCTCCAGACCCCCAATAGATATAACACAGGATCTATAGACATGATCCACAACAATCGTATCACCCACGGGGGTGGATACATGAACAGGTAAATCAAGACTACCACGAGTTGCACCCAAATGATGTGCAAAATAAGAGGACACGTAAGAATATGTGGACCCTGGATCAAATAGAATAGAGGCATCTCTGTGACAGACAGAAATGATACCTGTAATCACAGCATCGGAGGCAACTGCATCACGCCTGTCAGGAAGTGCATAGAACCGTGCCTGGCCTCCACCGGATCTCTCCTCGCCCCTAGGGCGACCACGAGAAGACTGACCTCCACCTCTACTAGACTGAGATGGTGCTGAAGAGGAGGGTTGATCCCTCTGCTGAGTCCTACCCCTACGTAGTCGAGGGCACTGTCTCCTCATGTGACCAAACTCACCACATTCATAATATGCACCTGGTGCTGGAGAAGTAGGTGTTGCACTCTGGGTTGGGAGGGCACTAAGTGATGACTGACCCTGCTGAAACCCTTGTCGACCACGACCATAAGAACCTCCGCTCTGCTCTGGGCGGCCTGAATGAGAAGGTCTAGATGAGCGACCTCGGCTCTACTGGGAATGCCCTCTAGATGGAGCACCGCTGAAACTGCCAGAACCACGAGGCCTCTTGGCGTCCCGCTCCTCTCTCTCTCGGCGGCGATCCGCCTCAATGGAGCGTGCCATATCAGCTACCTGCTCAAACGATGATGACAGAACTCGCTCGCTGTTCATAAGAATACGAATAGAGTAGTTGAGGCCATCAATGAACCTCCCGATCCTCTCCCTATCGGTGGGGATCATCCATGTGGCATGCCTAGCCAAGCCTAGCCAACCGTGTGGGTCACGGACATGTCGCCCGAATCAACCACTCGAGCCGGCGACGTAGCTCCTCGCGACGAGAGCGAGGTACATATTTCTCTAGAAAGAGAGTAGAGAAGCTGCTGCCATGTGAGAGGTGCTCGCTCTCGTAGGCCTACGCCTCTCAAACCCCTCCCACTAATCAAATGCGGGACCAGAGTGAACTGAAATGTAGTAAATGAAACTCCGCCGGACTCAAGAATACCAGCCGTACGCAGCATCCTCTGACACTTATCCAAGAAACCACTGGGCATCCTCGCCCTCAACGCCACCGAAATGGGGTGGCTGAAGTCTACCAAATCTCTCGAGACGACGCTGCTCGTCATCGGGCATAACCTCGAACCATATGCTCTGGAGGCCGGAGCTGGTGCAGTCGGAGGAATAACCGGTGCAACCACCCGAGTGGGGACCGCCTTTGGTGTCTGAAGTCCCAACAACCGGGGTCAGGTGTGCGAGCTGCAGGGGTCTGTTGACCACCTCCTGACTGAGATGTCGCTACATTAGCGGTAGCTGAAACTACCTGAGCCAAACCGGAACACACTGATAATATATGAGCAAGAGTCTCCTGAAGACCAGGAATAGCAATAGATATAGTCTGGCCCTGAACTGGGACTGCTGGAGCTTCAACCACTAGGGGCTGCTCCTGAACTGGTACAACAGGCGGGTCAGCTGCCACTGCCTCAGCCGCCCTACCTCTACCTCTAGCACGACCGTGCCCACGACCTCTAACAGGTGGCAATGGAGGTCGTCCACCTCGTCCCGATGCTCGCGTTCTCGCCATATGCGAGAGAATAGAATATAGAAGTTCAGTTCTCAGAACAACAAGATCGCACGACAGAGTTCAAGAAAAGTGAAGTTTTCCTAGCCTCCCGAGGATAAGTACAGGCGTCCCCGTACCGATCCACAAGACTCTACTAACCGGCTCAAGACTCGTGAGGCCTAGTAAACCTAGGCTCTGATACCAACTTGTCACGACCCCAAATCCGGTCGTGATGGCGCCCAGCACATTGCTAAGCCAGCCCTGACCAATCAATATAAACAACGGAGCTAGAAGCTCTCTTTAGCCCATTTAAGCATATTAATTCACGAAGTAACAACGATACATATAACGAGAACGGGGAACCAAGTCCCATAATACATCAACTCCCATAGACCGAAGGGTCAAGAGTCATGAGCCTCTACCGAACATGAGTGTATAAAGGTTTACAAGATACCAAGTGCGGAAAGAAAAGTCAATACAAAATCAAGACAGTAAGAAGGAATATCGGGTCCTGCGGACTCTGCAGCTACCTCGAATATCCACAAACGTCGCCTCGCACAGCTATTGGATCACTGCTGAGAGGTACCTGGATTTGCACACAAGGTGCAGGGAGTAAAATGAGTACTGCCAGACTCAGTGGTAATAAACAAGGGTAAGACAGCGCAGATAAGAAATCCGCAATAAAGCACTATGTAAAGCTATAATCAGCTACCCTGTCATAGAATTAATCTTCACTGTACCTGTACCAACAAATACCAATAAATAGCATAACAGCTAGCAGATGTAGCTAAATGGAATGCAATGTATGATATGACCGCTACGGCGCGTAGCCCGACTCCAATTTTGGGTACCCGTGCTCACTGTAGGGGTTCGGACTCCGGAGGGGCTCCTACAGCCCAAGCACATCTCATAGAGATATTCCTGTGGCGTGCAGTCCGATCCAACATATATCTCGCTGCGGCGCGCAGCCCGATCCACTACTAGTCAGCTAATATGCAGATACAGCCTCGCAGGCTCAAAAGTAGTTTTTGAAAACTCTTTTATCATTTTTCAGTTGGAAAACAGTAATATCAAGTTCCGGAGATTGGAATTAGCATAATAACAAAAATAGCTGCGGACTAGTAGTAAACTAGCATGTCTATATGATAAGACAATGATAACGATCCTCGCGGGATCCAATAACTGGCTCACAGCCCACAATATACTCAACCGTCCAAGAAGGAGGTTCAACGGCTCGAGAATAGCCAATAATACAGTATCAACAGGTCGGACTAATATATAGTCTCCGGTTCATGATCGACCCCGCACTCTCAAGAGTGTGCGTGTCTCGCCGCTATACAGCGTCACAAAGTGGTATACCGGGGTTTCGAACCCGCTGGTCATCACCCACATCTATTACTCACCTCGATACGGCGCGACGACTACTCCGCAATGCCCTTGCCACGCGAATCAAGCTCCGCACGCGTAGAATCTGATCAAATACAGTAAAAATACAACAAATTAGGCCAATGGGATGACACCCAATCAATACAACTCAATTTACATCAAAATTTCCAAAGTTGTCAAAACCCGACTTTCGGTACGCTTGTCGAAAAATCACGAAAGTCACATATTCGGAACCCTCATCTCAATACGAGTCTAAGCATATCAATTTTACCAAATTCGAACTCCATTTGCCCATTCAAAACCTTGATTTTCTAAAGTTCAAGCCTAGGGCTAAATCCTCCATAAATTACCCCAAATTCCTCCATTTTCATGATATAATTGCATAATATTATCAATACTAATCATAGTTTAAGTCCATAGTTGATTACATGATGATTTCCCTTGAATTTCTCTTCAAAATCGCCCAAATCGCCTCTAAAGCCGAGACCCAAATGTGTGAAATGTTCTAAAATTTTTCTAACTTCTGATACACTTAACTTACAGCGATTTTCGCTTCTGCGCTACAGAGCCCGCTCCTGCGGACTCGCCCAGGCGGTCAAGTGTCCGCTTCTGCGGACCTTCTCATTTTTCTTCTCGTCCGCTTCTGCGATCACTGGCTCGCACCAGCGATGCCGCTTCAGCCGAATGATTTCCGCTTCTGTGTAACCAAGTGCTCCTGCGCCCCTCGTCCGCTTCTGTGGACTCGCTCCTGCGCCCACAATTCTGCAGGAGCGGAAACAACAGAAACAGAATCCCAACCTGCAATTTTTTCACAATTTCTCCCGTTTAGCCACCCGAAAACACCCCGAGGCCCCCGGGACCTCATCCAAACACACCAACACATCTTAACACCTTATTCAAACTTGCTCCAATACTCAAAACACGTCTAATAACACCAAAACTCATAATTCACATCAAATTCAAGCCTAATTTCCTTAAAACATTCCGAATTACACATTCGATCAAACACCCGACCAAACGACGTCCGAATGACCTGAAATTTTGCAGACACATCCAAAATCACCTAACGGAGCTACTGCAACTGTCGGAATTCCATTCCGACCCCCGGATCAAAATCTCACCTACCGTTCGGATTTCGCCAAAATTCAACCTTAGCCAATTCAAGCCTATTTCTACACGGGCCTCCAAATTCAATTCCGATCGCTCCCCTAAGTCACAAATCACCTTCCGGAACTAACCGAATCATCAGAATCCGATTCCGAGCCGTCTTACCAAATAGTCAACTCCGGGTTGACTTTCCTTATTCAAGTTTCCTTCACAAAGGCTATATGCCTCATTTTCAATCCAATTCACTCATAACTCACCCGATAGACTTTAACACTGATATAAAAGCATAAAACATACAATTTTAACATAACGGGGTGGTAATTCTCGTGACGACGGGCCGGGTCGTCACATTAACCCTGTGCTCAGGTATACCTTTCGATCCGGTAGGTGCTCAATTAAAATAACTTGCTCCAACTCCTCGATTATCGATTTAATGGTGTCGATATCATCCGGTGCTATGAATATTCTAGGAACATTGTAGTCATCCTCATCATTTGCTTCGTTCTCTTTCTATTTTTTTGGCTCGGTTAAGGTTGGTATCATTTATTGCTATTTAGGTTCTTTTTTGGTCGATTCCATGCTTTTTTATGTTGAGACCAGGGGCAATAGGATTAATTCATCAACAACAAAATTTCCCTTGCGGCTGACTGCTCTCTATAGACCGTTTTGACTCTTCTCAGAGTGGGAAATTTTAGCACCTGCTTTAAGGTCGAAGGTACCCTCTCATGTTGTGAACACATGGTCTTGTTAACAAGGAATTGTACCTCATATCCCCTTATATCATGTAGAACTTTGTTTCTTGTGTGGTCCAGACAGTGTTTACTGGTAGATTTATCTCTTTTTTTGTTGTCTCGTATGCCATGTTGAATCCATTCAATACCTAGACTGTCGATACAATTTGTTCATGTAACCCAGCGCTTGACGACCCTCGATTTGATGATGTTGGCTGAGCTAACTGGATCAATCAACACACATTTAACCCCAGATTTATTTATAAGTACATATATTACCAGTGCATCATTATGAGGTTGTACGATACACTCAGCGTGCTCATTGCGGAATGAGATAGCTCATTCGGGACTTAATCCTGGGTTTATTTGCTCTCTTGTGATAGAAACGTTGGTGCATTATATCATCTACCCTTGGGGGACATCAACCCCCTATTTATCATGTTGATTACGTATTGAGGCTCTCTTGTTCGACCCATTTGTTGGCCTCCCTGGTTTTGAAGTGGTTTTTGGTTCGCTCATATGACTGTGAGTACCATGGTATTTACACATCAAATTAGGATCCCTCTAGGCAGGGTCGGACTGTGACGGTCAGTGCCGCTTGGTCTCTTTGATGCGTCTTATGGCTGACACTATTCTTGCATCATCGACATTTAAATTATACTCTTGGTGCCTCCCTACTCCCGAGCGACCTATCAAACCCGCTCTTGCTCATTAGGCCCCGACCTCTTGGTCCTCAATCATTTCACTTCTCATTTCTTGTTGGGTGGCGCACGGATGTGCTTCCCTTTGATCCATGTTGTACGACTGATAACGATTTCGGATCGGCCTCGGCTTATGACCAATGGTTCTCTTTGACATGTCATCAACCCTAATGGGGTAAACAAATCCTGAAGAGGCCCCGTGTTTGTCGTCGTTGACCCTAATTTCGATTGATATCTATTATGGTCGCTGTCCCAAGTGACTGATGGTACTCCCCCAAGGGTTTTTAGCTGTTTGGCTGGCCATGAAACTCTGGGGGTTGAGATCTTGAGTAAATTCCTGAATTGCCTAATCATCTACAACTGGTGGCAGGTCTATCTGTTCTATCTGGAACCTAGACACGAATACCCTAAGCATCTCGTTATCCCTCTGTTCGACCTTGAAAAGGTCTGACTTCTTGGTCTCGACCTTGGTGGCTCTGGAATGGTCCTTCACGAAGCATCTGCAAGCATAGAAAATGAGTCAATAGAGTTTAGAGGTAAGTTGTGATATCATATTATTGCTCCCTTGGACAAGGTTTTCCCAAATTTATTTAGCTATACCAACTCAATTTCGTCGTCTTCCAAGTTATTCCCTTTGATCACGCATGTATAGGAGGTTATAGATTCATTCGGATTCGTGGTCTAATTATACTTGGGAATGTCGGGCATTTGAAACCTCTTCGGGATCGCCTTCGATGCCGCACTCGGGAGGAAAGGATTCTAAATTAAATTTATGGATTCCGGTCCCTTTGATATTGGAGGTGCTTCCGAGATCTAATCGACCCTGGTGTTTTATGTCTCCACCTTCTTATCGTTGGCCTCAATCATTTTTTTGCCTGACTCCACCAGTTTTGTCAATGTTTCAAGCATCTCCATTACTTTGGAAGTATCCCCGGGCCTGAATTCACCCGGTCCACGGTAACTTATTCATCCTTTCAAGTATTTTCCCAAGACTGCTGGGGTTCGACCTTGTTAGGAGCATGGCTTTGGTTCTACAACTACGCTATCGCTGCTTACTGAGCTTACAACATTTTAAAAATCAAGCGTAGGCTCACCTTATCACCTTCACCTTCGAGCGCCTCTCGAGCCGCTGGCTAGGGTCCCTCGTGAATGTTGTTTTAGGGATCAATTGGTAGATTGTTGTTTACGGCACCTGCGAGTTAGCATCGACTGGGTCGGCGACTGGGACACCACTGGGATCGATAATAGGCATATCATTGTTAGGCATCACGTTATTATTCTCACCATGATGGTCTGACTCAGCACCAACGTTCAAGTGAGTAAACTGAGAATTTGACCTCATTAGGCTAACTTGGAATCAAAACTTCAAAGAACAAGTGTAAAATAGGATTTATATGAAGAATCATATCAAAGCACCACTATTATTCTAGGCCCCATGGTGGGCGCCAAACTATTTACCGTAAAAACTGAGCAATAATTAAATTTATACGCGATTAAAGGATATGAGATTTAATTTAATACGAATGATTAAGAACAACATGTAAATAAGTTAGAGATAAAATAAATGATCAAATAAATCATAATGTGATGATCAAGCCTGATTTTAGATTAAACAGAGGAATTTGTCCTCAATGAGGCCCTCGGTACAAGCTCGGTCGCGAATAAATTGAACAAAATGAAGAACAGTTTGAACAATAGTTAGAAGACAAAAATAAACTTTTCTTGCTTCGATTTGTGTAGTTGTGTAAAAATAAGGGGAATTCAATCCTAGTACAAGTCTAAATAAGGTAAAAAAAAATTCCGGTAAATGTTGATTTGCAGTTGATACTGGACGGGATTCGCACCGTAAAGGCGAGTACTGCGGCTCTCTACTCGTCATGTATAACTGTTCTCCATGTTTTTCGAGGTCCAACACCGTAGCCGATCTTAGATACATCGTTCATTCCTCCCGAGTTTGATGCAAGGTGTTCTTGGGCCTCGACTATAACCATATCGAGCCGTGCTTCCCCTTTTTTTTTCTCATCGGGAAATTGGGAAAACCTTTATGTTTTACTGGTTGAACTTGTATAATTCTTCCATTTAGAATGTCAAAAAGATGAAATAGCAAACTTACTATAAATTACTGTCGAGAATGCGACGTAAGAAAATGATGAACTGAAACAATATAATTCGAAAACATTAGCATATTTACACGCATTTTGCATGATACAATCTAACAATCAAAAAAGGCAGCCCAGTACTGCACAAGGCATCTCGCATTTATGCAAGGTCGGGAGGAGGAGCATACTCCAAGGTTTGTAATGTAGACAGCCTATTCTAGTGCAAGCGTTAGAGGCAGTTTCTAAGACTCAACCCCTTATTTTGATTCCTCGTCCAAGAAGGTGCAACAAATATCATTCAACCAACTTGAACTCTATTTACAGCTTTGCTTGCCTAATATCATAAGATAAAACATATGTGAGCGAAATAAAACAGTACAATAAAAAGACATATACTCCATCTTAGTCATAGACTCATATCCAGAAAATAACAATTGATATATGGAAGTAAGTTAGGAAACTATTGATTTTTTATTCAATAAAGAGGCAGTATTTCAACCACAACTGAGTTGATAGCAGAACTGGTGTGGAAAAGATTATACTTAATAGTCAAGTGAATGGGAATGAGCTATCTGTATAATAAGCATATTCAACCTTACTCCTATAATAGTGAAAGATGTTTGATTACTCAAGCCTAGTTTTTCATAGAATCAACAAAATTATCAGGACAACAACAACGTTACCCAGTGCGTTCTCACAAGGGGAGGATGAGGTGTGCGCATACCATACCCTACCTCGTGTGAGGTAGAGACACTGCTTCGGATGATAGGCCCTCAGCTCAAGAAAACGTTTTCAAAACAAAATTTATCAGGACATTGTACAAAAAGAGAAAGACTCACCTCCTTATCCCAATTAGTGCATATATTTATCGCTATAAGCGCCACATTTTGCACAAAGAGTGCACAAATGATTCCCATCCATAGTCCCTACAAGTAGGAACATAAATCAAGAACAGAAAGTTGAGATTTGATTGCTGAGTGTTTGAGGGAAACTATTTGAAGAGTAATACAGATATACCATTCCTCCAGTTTGGAAGACAAATGCAAAGAGCACAGAAGAAGGTAATCCCACGACATAATAAGCGCCAAGATTGATAAATGCACAGAGTTTTTGCCATCCACATCCTCTAGCAGCCCCTGAAAAAAATGCAAAAGTGAGTATAATGCTCTTAACACGTTATCGTTCTTAATCCAGCTATCAAAAGATCAGAGTAATATTTCAACCTGAAAGCACACATTGGAAGCCATCCAAGAAATCAGATAAAGCAAGCAGGGGCAATATCTTGGCAACATATCTGATTACTTCTTCTTCATTGCTGTATAGCTTACCCCATACAAAACGAACCAAAATGGTGGTGGTCGCGATTAGCAGTCCTACTGAGATGGCCACTACCACAATAACATATAAAGCTAATCGTGCTCCTTGTGGACGACCAGCCCCTAATTCATTTGAAACTCTTGTGCTGAAGGAAAAGTTGAGATCTTTTCTTTCAGCGCGATGAAGAATATTAATGATACTAATCAGATCATGAGAGAACAATGTATTGACTTACCTTATAGCAGCACCAAGTCCTACTGAAACCATGTATACCATCCAACAAGTATTGAGACTGAAAAGAATTTCAAAGAAATTGTGTAATGGTAGTTTGCGATCTTTTCTTGTTCAAAGAAACAAAACAAGCAATGAGCTTGATGTTAATAGAATGCGGACCTTATTGATAATACTGATGTCTCTAATTTTGGGTTAGGAAGAAGGCCAGATAACAGAACGACCATCTCAAACGACCAATATTCGAAGCTGTACAAGAACATAGAAAGCTTAAAGCTGAAATAGAAGATATAATTCATATATATGATTTAGTTAGAAGACATCGATTATTAAATAAGAATAGACTTACCAAATGATAATTGCAGAAGGAATGCCAAGCTTGAGAAAACCAAGAACATCATACAAAGCTTCCTTTGAAAAACCAGTCCAAGTTTTTCTACATGCAGGGGAAAGTTTAATATAACCAGCTAATAAAAACACATTAACCCAATACGAAGTAGCATTAGCCAAAGCAGCCCCTTTGCTTCCAAGGCCAATCTTGAATACAAAAATCCAACATATAAGAATGTGGAACAAAGCTGTGAAACCAGAGGTCAACATCATCGGCATCACTATATTCTGAGTCTGTAAAAATCTATTGAGGCATTGAAGTATGCCATACGCGCAAAGTCCCGGGATCATCCATCGATTAAATTGTCCGGCTTCAGCAGATATATCAGCGTCTTGACCACAAGCGATAAGAATGGCGCTGGTGTTGAGCCATATCAGTAAAAGCAAAATGCTCAATACAAGAAGAACTAGCATTGCTCTCTGTGTATAAATGCCAAGCATGTGGTATTGCTTAGCTCCATAGGCTTGACCACATAATGTTTCCAGTGCACTTCCCATTCCTAACTACCATAAATTTGTGAGAGACAGTAAGTTCAGAAATATATCAAAGAGTAAAATAATGAACTTTGGAAGTGGGAAAACATCATCGAGAACTAAAACTTCACAATATGAAAGGAACTAGCCCCAATTAGCATATCCGTGCACATAGGTGGGTTTTCCTTTCTCCAGCCAAGGGTCTATTGAAAACAACCTCTTTGCCCTTCCAGGGTAGGGATAAGTCTGCGTACATCTTACCACTTGTGGGAGCTAACTGGGTTTTTGTTGTTGTTGTATGCATAGGTGGATTTAGCGTGCATTCTGTGAGTTCAGCTCAACCCATTACTTTAAGCTCAATCTACGCATGCATATGCCAAAAAATACTTAAAATGTATACATATAACAAAAAAGGGAAAATGTTCTGCCCGTGAGTGTGCTCTGAACTATTGATATAATTAATTGGAAATAACCAATTATGTTTGTGACTAAACCTATAAATAGATCATTGACCCAATTTGAGTACCCTTCAGGATAGACCTAACAGAAAAGAAGAATAACGGCAAAAAGTAATTGAGTTTAGTAGTTCTTCATATAAATTATTGACTCTAAAGATACAGTAATACGGAGAAGAAAAAATTGTTTCAGTACCGAATGACATACATTAACACATTTTGAACCTACTAACTCTAAATCATGGATTCGGGAAATATATGAATCAAGTCAACAACCAGTTAGCAGGGTTTGAACAGACAATATTAGTCAACAAAAGAAGTTACCAGAACACTGAATCCAGTTACTGAAGCAAAGGAAGTAGCAATGGAAGCACCAGAGAGAGCCAATTCCCCGAGGTGGCCGACGAACATGATGCTAATAATTTGCAGACAATACTGCAGAATATTGACTGCTATTAGAGGAACAGCAAGTCCTAGCTGCTTTTTTGCTTCTTCAATGATTTCTCCTCTTCCATTTCCATAATGTTCTTCTTTCTGATCAAAATCATGGCATGTTTCTTGGTTTGATACTAGTAGAGTTTGCAGACCTGAATTTTGACTTTCCATTTTGCTTTTCTTGTTTATTTAAGAAATATGGTCCAAGTTTCCAAGAAAAAAAGAGGGATCTTCATTACCAAATAATAGTTTCACCCTTTTTGCAGAGACAATGCAATAGTTAGGCTTAGACAATGATTTGTCACGTTATCAAATTGTGGTTCCCACCATAGATAGCGATCTGGTGCATAATAAAACATTGCTGACCAGCGATCTGGTGCATAATAAAACATTGCATAATAAAGATCGCAACAAAAATAAATTATGCAGAAATAAAAACAGTAAATACACAGAAGTTTATAGTGGTTGAGTATCGTTACGGTACCTACATCCAGTTTCCTTATGTCACAAGGTTTCTCTTAAATCATAAATATTGAATAATGGTTTTAGTTCGTTCACCACTAACGATATTCAACAACACCGTTTGTCTATGTTTCACACAACTCTTGTTTGTTTCTAGGTTTTAATATCTTTTGTGATACTTGTAAACTCACAAATACAATATTTGTACTAAGAACTAGAAAGCTATAGAAATATGTATTAGGTTGCGTGACCCTTTTGTTTGTCTTCCAGCCTTCTTATAGGAATGACTTGAGGTCTTGTAATCTTCTCTTGAACTAGTCCTTGCAGATTGACCATTGATAAAAATATTATTGTCACGAAGAAGAGGAGAGAAGAATTTTATATTTTGCTCAATTGAGCTAAAGAATATACAAAATGTATCTATTATGCACATACTAACCACTAACCACCAATAGTTAGTTACTAACTTTATAAGATTACACTTACACCTCTAACTTCTAATATGTACAATTAGGTCCCTAACTCTATTTATTCCAGTACTCCCCCTCAAGCTGCAGGGTGTAAAATATTTAACACACTAAGCTTGCTAAGTAAAAACTGATGCTATGGAGATGCCAATCCCTTAGTGAAAATGTCTGCTTGCTGAAGCTGTGTAGAGATATATTGAGTGCTTAATATGTCTTCTTTGATTTTCTCCCTAATGAAATGACAATCTATCTCAATGTATTTCGTACGTTCATGAAAGATTGGGTTAGTTGCAATCTGAATGGCTACTTTACTATCTGAAAACAGCATAGTTGGTTGTTGAATTGGAGTACCAAGCTCTGCAAACAAGCCTCTCAACCATACAATTCCAGCTACTACAGATGCCATACTTCTGTATTCTACCTCAGCACTACTTCTAGATATTGTGTGCTGCTTCTTGGATTTCCATGAGATTAGAGAGTCTCCAAATATTACAAGATAGCCACTAACTGATCTGCGACTCATAGGACAAGCTGCCTAGTCAGTCACAAAAACCAACCAATGCTGCTTCCTAATGTCTTCTCATGATAACTCATATTCCTAGTGCTTGTTTTAGATACCTCACAACACGAATAACAGCATCCATATGACCTCTTTGGAGTTTGTAAAAAATGACTTAGAACTTTCACTGCATAGCTAATATCTGGCCTAGTAACTATAAGATATAGCAATTTTCCAATCAGTTTTTGATAACTGGTACCCTTTAAAGACGGATCAATATTTTGACTTCCAACTCCTTTGTCATACTCAATGGATGTTAGTTTCTAATTGATTTCTAGAGGAGTAACAACATGTTTAGCACCACTTAGTCCCATTTCTGAAATGAGTTCAAGGATGTATTTCCTTTGATTGAGGAATATGCCCTTCTGAGATCTTAATACTTCAATTCCCAGAAAATATCTTAACTCTCCCAGGTCTTTTACCTTGAACTTCTTGTGTAACATTGCTCTTGTTTTATTAATGAGTTGTATACTACTTCCTGTCAGCAATAAGTCAGCCACGTATACCAAAATTATCAATATATCATTGCCAACCTTTTTTATGAACAGTGAATAGTCATATGAACTTTGACTAAACACTGCATTTATTAGTGCTTCTGTAGGTTTAAGATTCCACTGTCTTGAGGCGTGTTTAAGTCCAAATAGGGACTTTAATAGTTTACACACCTTGTTCTCCCTCTGTCTTTGAAAACCTGTGGTAGGTCCATATATATTTCCTCTTCTAAGTCCTCTTGTAAGAAGGCATTGAAAACATCCATGTGAAACAAATGCCAATCCTTAGAAGCAGCTAATGCAATCACTGATCTAACTGTCACTATTTTAGCTATATGTAAAAACGTTTCATGATAGTCTAGCCCTTCTTGTTGATTGTATCCTTTGGAAACAAGTCTAGCTTTAAATCTCTCTATTTCCCCATTTGCTTTATATTTGATTTTATACACCCACTTTGTGCCTATAGAAGATTTCCCTGGTGGCAGATCTACCACAACCCAAGTCTTGTTATCCTCCAAAGCGTGAATCTCTTGTTTCATGGCTTGTATCCATCTGCCATATTCTATTGCTTCCTTAAAATTGCATGGCTCTGCAACTGCTGAAAAGGCCAACATATAGTCTTTGTAATGCTGTGTGATATTATCATATAATAGGTAGTTTGACACTGGATAAAGGCAGTTTGAGTTCTTTCTTCCACCAACCAAGTAATCCTTCATCCAAGTAGGAGGAGCTTTGGTTCTCATTGACTGTCTGGTAGGAGCAGGGATATTATGTGTAGTTGAGGAATCAGCCGGATTAACTACATTAGAAGTCTGATCTGCATCTAATATTGGGATCACCTCAGCTGACATTGGACTTGCATCACTCTTTGATACTTCTGCACTTTCTCCTGTATAATGATCAGCTTCATATGCATACTCTTTTGATTCTGAAATATTGTTACTTGTATCTTGAGTGACATCTGCAACTGCTTCTGCTTTGTTTGTTTCCTCCATATGTGTTCTCTCAAATACATCATTTAAGATCTCATATGATATAGGTTCCTAATGTTGTACAGTAAGAAAAGGAAATATTGTTTCTCTGAATATGACATCCCTGCTTACAAAAAAATTGTTAGTTTTTTTATCAAACAATCTATATCCCTTTTGAGTTGTAGAATATCCCATTAGGATAGCTTCTCTAGCTCTAGGAGTGAATTTGTCCTCCTTGATTACATTTGTAGCATAGCATAGACAACCAAAGACTCTTAGATGTGATAAGGATGGTGGTCTACCATATAATGATTCAAAAGGACTCTTACCATTTAACACCTTAGTGGGCAGTCAGTTTATGATATAAACAGCTGCTTGAACACATTCTTCCCAGAAGCTACTTGGTACACCAGCCTGAAATTTTAAGGCCCTTGCTGTATCTAAGATATGTCTATGTTTTCTCTTAGCCACCCTATTTGGCTGTAGGGTGTGCACACAACTGCTTCGGTCAATAACTCCATGTCTAGTCAAGTAATCATTCCACTATTAATTGAAGAATTCCTTCCCATTATCTGTTCTTACAGTTTTACTACAAATACCAAATTGATTCTGCACCATATTGAAAAATTGTTTGAGGAATACAATTGTTTTACTTTTCAACTACATAAGAAAAATCCAAGTTGCTCTGGTAAAAGTCATCCACTACTGTAAGGAAATAGTATTTATTATCATGAGTAGCTACTTTATAGGGTCCCATACATCCATATGCACCAGTTGAAAAGGTGCAGTACTGAAATGTTCAGTATTTGGAAATGCTAGTCTATGTTGTTTGGCTAATGGACAAACAGAATATTTGTTGTGAAAGAAACTGTCTATCTTGTTGTGTAGAAAAGAAATATGCTGCATAAATGGTAATGAAGGGTGTCCTAGTCATTTATGCCAAAGTTATCCATCTTGTCTGTTTTGATTTCTCTCCATTGTACTGATATAAGCAGCTATTTGTGTTGTTCTCCTTCCTCTTATTAAATAAAGACCACCAGTTTCCTTACCAATCCCTTTCACCTTGCCAGTGTAAAGATCCTGAAATATAAATATTTTGGGCAGAAATAAAGCACCACATTGTAAGTCCTTAGGCAACTTTGAGATTGAAATTAAGTTGAACTTAAACTCTAGGATATATAACACATTTTCCAATTTAGTTTCTTCAGAGAATTGTGAATTACCAACATGTGTAACATCAGTACTATCCCCATTAGGTAGTCTCACCTTTTCTCCTTTATGATTATCAATACTCATGATTTCTTTGAGTAAATCTAATGATGATGCAGTATAATGTGTTGCTCCTGAATCCACTATCCAATTATCACTACATACTTTTGCATTAAGAGATACAATGTTACCTGCTATGTTTGCTTGTGTATGTGTGTTTGAATTTGCAGTATCTCTATTACGCAGATGAAGTATCTGCTGATATTGTGCCTCGGTAAAAAAGTAGTCTCCCTTTTGCATTTATGTTCCTTGTTATTAGGAGGATCATGATATCTCCACATTGTCAGCTGCAACATATTGTCCTTTTGGCCTATACTCCTTTGACTGATAACCTTTCTTTCCTCTAAAATCATCAAGATAACCAATTATTTTGAAACAGTTTTCCTTGGTGTGTCCTCTCATGTGACAATGCTCATATTGTAAGAACTGCTTCTTGCCTCGATAACCTTGACCTCTCCCAATTTGCATAGCCATAGGATATATTTTCTCTGCCATAGTACTGCTTCCAACATTCTCATCTTGTGTAATGATTGCATATGCTTGATTCAATGTACGCTCAGTAGTTTTCATCAGAATTTTCCTTCAAGCTTGATCATAAGTGTCCTTAAATCCATCTAAAAATTGCATCAATCTCTGATGGTGTAATTGTTCAACATATTCTTTCGACTTCTTACAACCACAATTTGGAAAGGGTACAAGTACATCATATTCAGCCCATAATTCCTTCAACTTTGTGAAATACATAGCAACAGAATCAGATCCATGTGTCAACCTAGAGATACCTCTCTGTAATTGAAAAATCCTCACTCGATTGACCTTATCAAATCGTTCCTGAAGATTCTCCCATACTGCATGCGCATCAGAGGCATATATGATACCACTTAGAAGGTCCTTTGACACTGAATTCATGATCTATCTTAGCTTTTTCCCCCCATTTTTGTACGATTATAAGATCAAAAAAATTCAGAAAAAAAAAGAAGATCTAGCTAGAGAAGAAAACTGAGAAATTGAAGAATCGATCAATTGAGCTTACTAAGATGAAACAAGATGAAAATTTACTGAATTGAGCTCGTGAATATTCCTCCTTGCTCTGATACCATGTCGCATGTCTGAAGAAGAGGAGAGAAGAACTTTATATTTTGCTCAACTGACCTGAAAAAGATATATAATGTATCTATTATACACATACTAACCACTAACCACTAACCACCAATAGTTAGTTACTAACTTTATAAGATTACACTTACACCTCTAACTTCTAATAAGTATAATTAGGTCCCTAACTCTATTTATTCCAATAATTATACTCCCTCCATTTCAATTTTTGTGAACCTATTTGACTGGACACGAAGTTTAAGAAAAAGGAGAAGATTTTTAAACTTGTGGGGTAAAATGAGGCACATATATTTTGTGTGGCTATAAATCATTGCATAAAGGTAAATTATTTCCAAATAAGGAAAGAGGTCATTCTTTTTTGCACAGACCAAAAAGGAAATAGGTTCACATAAATTGAAACGGAGGGAGTAAGAGATTTGACCCTAGGGTTGCCTCTGAATTCAGCTTGCGAAAAGGCTGAATTTAATCATATTCTTTCCTTATTGTGTTCCCGATATATATACGAGTGATTTGTGACATGACTTGATTCATTCATCATCAATATCTTCTGATCTCTTTCTTCATAGACTCTCTTTAATTTATGAACTAACTTCCTCATATCAGCTGCGTTTTGATATTATTTTCGTTTGATAGCATCGCATCCCTAATTTTCTACAATCAATTAGAGTAGATTAGATTTGCACTATTGTCATCATTAAAACTTTGATGTAACAATATTCCTCTTTTTTATGATAAAATCAATAAGACTGAACAGACCAAATGACATTTACCTTTTAGTGAAGGCTCCCCCTAGGTATGTGCATGCCTGAATTTTGATGCTAATGTTACTCCCCCTGAGTTTCTACTTTGCATTACTCTAATATTTATCCCCCTTTGACATCAATAAAAAAGAAAAAAGAAAGTTCAAACAAACATGCAAGTGTCATGGCAAGTAAATTGTAAGGTGGCAAATGATAAGTATGGCAAACAAAGTAGTTGTTGAGGCATATGACAATGGTTCTTACATACAAAAGCCAAAGCAAACAGTACCCAAAATAATTGCTTTGTATGCATACACGTAATGGACCTCAGTTCTTCCCTAGAAAGTATTTAAGGGTATTTATCACTTTGGTATAGAAAGAGTCATAAGAGGTTTCAACTTTTTTGTGCGCTTGTCCCTTTTCTCTGTCATGAAGTTCAATGCCCTAATTCTTATCTCTTTGTGGCTCCCATGTTCATCCCGAGCTTGGCTATATCTGTACGCGTTTCTTTAGTAACATCCCTCATCTTATCTACCTGTTACTATATGACAATAAGCATGGTCTTTACTCCATCCAATCCTAATTGAATTTGCTATAAACGGTTGGCGAAAGTCGATTGAGTCTCTGGTTGTTTAGTAGTTAGCTCAACGTGCACTAGAGTACTTATAATCTTGGCTCGTTTAACCCATCATCTTCACTTAGAGTGTATCTCATCATAGAAAAAATTATCTTATCATAGGTACTTGAGATAGAAAAAGGTGCCAAATCAACTTTCATTACTTGTAGAATGTGGAAAATAAGCAAACCATAGGGTAAACAAGTAGCAGAGGATGATATATCTCTAAGGTGGAAAATAATAAGTATGACAGACAAAGTAGCATATATTATGCCTTCATTAGAGGAATATGATAATGATTCTTATAGAAGAAAGCCAAATAAATAATACCCAGAAGAATTATATTAGACATACACACATAGTGGTCCTCATTTCCTTCTCGGATAGTATTTAAGGGTATTTATAACTTTAGTGTAGAAAGATTCATAAGAGGTTTTAAATTTTTTGTGAGCTTGTCCATTTTCTCTGTCATGAAGTTAAATGCATTGATTCTTGTCTCTTGGTGGCTCTTATGTCCATCTCGAGCTTTATCTACATGTTTCTTTAGTAGCATCCCTGAACTTATCCACTTGTTCCTATATGACAATAAGCATGCCGTTACTCCGTCCAATCCTTGCTAAATTTGCTGTATATTGTTGGCGGAAGTCGATCGAGTCTCTGGTGTTTTAGTAGTTAGCCCAACCTTCACATGATTACTTCTAATCTTGGCACGTTTAACCCATCCATCTTGACTGAGAATGTAGACCATCATAGCAAAAATTATCTTATCATAGGTACTTGAGATGAATTTGGTATAAAAAGGTGCCAAATTAACTTTCATTACTTTTAGAATGTGGGAAATAAGCAAACCATACGGGAAATAATCAAACCATAGAGTAAACAAGTAGTAGAGAATGATATATCTTAAATACATTCAATCATATATTGACGAATCCACACAAACCAGTCAAGTTGTTTGTTGTTCAAAAAATAGTACAAAACAATAATATCCCTAGTGGTTGTGCTGAAAGATCCAGTCCTAGGAAGAAGAATGGTTGCAATCATGTAAGTTAATACACGATGTCCATATTTAAGACTTTGGGACCAATATCGGGAGAGGGTTCAAACATGGTAGCTTTTTCCTCTTCTAAGGCCACTTCAAAATCTTTTAGCCAAGAGTTCTAAGCACACACATCATAACCATGAAACTTTGTAGAATTTTTGTCCTCAAATTGATATTCATCAAGAACAATATGAGTACCTAGGACCATTGAATACAAGCTATCTTTGTCATAAACAAACAGATTTGCATAAAACACTCACATAAATTCTTCATACATAGTATTTCCAGCACTATCAAATGGAGGAAAAAGGGGTTGAAAATCAAAACTTAAAACAACATCACAGTGAACATCCTTCATAAGAGAGAGATTTATAGTGCGCCCATAAGTCATGGATTTTAACTTATATGATTCAAGAATTGATTCCTTAGTTGGACGGCAGAAGTTCAATGTCTTTCAGCCCAAAATCAGTGTGTTCCACTTTCCCCTTTTTGCATACAAGTCTTTTAGGGGTTTGATCCATAGATATCTTGCCGACTCTTTTGTGACTTAGTGCTTGATCCTTCGACAAGTCACTTCTCTCATTATCGGTTTTGAGAGGTTATAAATCAAGAGATGACTCAAGATCAACAGTTTATTTAGGATTTTGAGTCTTTTGGAACTACCCATTTCATCTTGTGATAGTGGAGGGAGAGGGATGTTTTTAGCCATTGTAGAGAGTTTTTGAGAGAAGTGAGGGAGAACGAGAGAAAAAAGGTTACTTATTAAGCCGCTTGGGATATTAAGGGTTGCGTCGGTTAAAGGAAAGGTTAGGAACATATCGAAGTGACACTTTTGAGGAGTTGCTTTGACGGCAACATAGGAAAATGATAATTACAATCACATCAAATTAATGAAGGCAATCACTTTAGCAAACATATAAAAGTAATTAAAATAATTTTCAAATATGGAAGGATCTTTTCACGCAATAAATAGAACTCCAATATTACTACGTAGTGGGAAATAACATACTTCTAAAAGAGGTTTTATAAAAATATTAGCAAGTTAAGACTCTAATACTATATCACTTTTAGCAACATTATGAAAAATAAAATGATGATTAATTTCTATATGCTTTGCCCTAGAATGATGGACATAATTTTTTAATAGACAAATAACACTGGTGTTATCAGATAAAATAGGAGCATAAGTATGTTTAAGATCATAGTCAAGACGTTTATGCATCCAAAGAATTTGAGTACAATGGATTGCAACAACTAAATACTCTTCTTCAGCGGTCGACAACACAACATAATTTTGTTTCTTGCTATGCCAGAAAATTAGTGCATTTACCAATAATTGAAAAGTGCCACTTGTGCCTTTCCTGTCACTCTTATCACCTGCAGAGTCTGCATCTGAAATATATTTTAGAATAAAATTGTTAGAGTGGGGATACCATAAACCCAATTTAGTGGTCTTTGTAAGATATTTAATGATATGATTTACCGTAGTTAGATGTGATTCCTATGGAGCCAACAAAAATCTTGCGTGCTTACATATACTTAACATTATATCTGGTCGACTATCTGTGATATATAGAAGAAATCCAATCATCCCTTGTACATAATTTCATCAACATTTTTTCCGTATTTATCTGCTTCAAGAATCTTGTGCATGATTTCATCAACACCTTTTCCATCTTTATCTTCTTCAAGAATTGTTGACAGACTCATGGGAGTTCTACTAGGCTTTGCATTTTTCATACCAAACCTTTAATAAGCTCCTTTGTGTATTTAGTTTGTCTAGTGAGGATTTGTTTTTTGAAGATTGCTTAATTTGTAGCCCAATGAAGAAAGTCAGCACTCCCATCACACTCATTTCGATCTCTCCTTTCATAGTATGAGCAAGTTCCTTGCATAATGCAGAGTTAGAACTTTCAAAAATAATATCATCTACATAAATTTGAGTAATAAGCTTACCTGAATTTGAATGCAATAAAATAGAGTTTTATCAATATTACCTCGTTTCAAGCCATGATTTAATAGAAAACAACTTAGTGTCGTATATCAGGCTCGTGTTGCTTGTTTGAGACCGTATAAGGCCTTTAATACCTTGATACATGATTTGGGAGAATGTTGTTTACCAACCCAACATATTGGTTCACATACAGTTCTTCTAAAAATATATCCACTTAAGAAGACATTTTTTTATATCCATCTGAAATTGAGTGAAACCTTTATGAGCAACAAAGGCAAGCAATATTCGAATGGGTTCCTTCCTTGCCACATGAGAGAAGGTTTCATCATAGTCAATTCCCTCTTATTGGGAGTAACCTTGAGCGACTAATCTTGCTTTGTTACAAACTAGTTAACCATACTCATTTAACTTATTTCTGAATACCCATTTTGTCCCTACAATTGAAGCATCATAAGGTTTTAAAACTAAGTTCCATACCTTATTTTTTTCAAAATTTTACAATTTCTTCTTTCATGGCTTTGACCCAGCTTTTATCCTTGAGAGCTTCATCAACTTTCTTTGGCTCAAGTTGAGATATTAGATCCATGTAAGAGTTCAGATTTTTAGATCTTCTAGTTATAATGACTTCCTGTGTGTTTCCTACGATGAAGTTATGAGAATATCCTGCTTCACCTTTCCCTTCATTTGGAACTTTATTGACCTCGTGCATGTTTATTTTAGGGATAAGATGTGGGATGAGGTTTCCATAACTCTTTCTATAGTCGACTGAGATTCACTCGGAGTCAAGTTTTCAGTAATGTTCTTAAGAGCTTGAACTATTTTTGATACACCTGCAAGATCATCTTCTTCTACCGTTTTCCTAGACTCACTACGAGGATTAGTGTAAATAAAGACTATATGAATTTATTTTTCAACAAGAGTACATTTATTATAAACTTTATAAAATCTATTTGGCGTAGAATAACCAAGAAATATACCTTCATCGCTTCTAGGATCAAACTTACCAATGTTATGTTTATCATTATTGTGAACACAACATTTGCATTTAAAAGGGATGAAAGTAACCCGCATTTGGCCTTTTTCCTCTCCATAGCTTGTAAGGTGTTTTCTTCAAGATTGGTCTGATCATACATCGATTAATAACATGCTATGTTGTGCTTACAACTTCTGCCCAGAAGTAGCAATCATTATTTTGACCATGTCTGACAGTGTCCTGTTTTTTTTTCTACAACCCCATTATGTTGAGGAGTTCTTGGGGATGAAAAATTGTGACTGATCCCACAAGCATTGCCGAAGGTTTCAAATGCCTTACTTTCAAATTCTCCTCCATGTCACTTCTTATTAAAAAAAAAATGCACAACCCTCTTTCACGTTGCACCTTTCTGTAGAAGACTTTGAAAATCTTTAGTGCCTCATCTTTGTGACTCAAGAAAATAATCCAAGTGAAACGAGAATAACCATCAATAATAATAAATGCATATTTCTTGCCATTTATACTAGAAGTTCTTGTTCGTATTTTTTTTTAAAAAGAGGATCTAGCTTGTTTGCCAAGTTGACATGCATCACAAATATAACAACAATAACATACCCAACTTAATCTCATACGTGAGGTCTATAAAAGGTAGTGTGTACGCAGCCTTACCCTATAAAGGAAGAGAGGTTGTTTGTGATAGACCCTCGGCATAAGGAATAGTAAAAATAAAGCAAATAGCAATAACAACAATAATATAATTAGGTAATAAAAGCGAGTGAGATAACTAGTAATACAGAACTAAGAATTGTACTAGTACTACTGGTAAACCTAAGAGAAACTCACAAATACCGGTCAACCCGCCACCTTAATTCTCGACATCCACACCTTCTCATCGCGAGTTATGTCCTTGGTTAGGTGAAGCAATGATATGTCTTGCCTAATCACTTCTCCTGAATACTTCTTTAACATACCCCTACCTTTTCTCAAGCCCGTCATGGTCAACCTCTCATAGCTCATGACCGGGGCATCTATGTCTCTCCTTTACACATGCCCAACCCGTCGCAACCTCGATTCCCAATTATCTTCCATAGATGCCACTCACACCTTTTCCCAAATAACTTCGTTCCTAATCTTGTTTTTCTTTGTATGTTTGCACATCCATCTCAACATCCTTATTTCAGCTACTTCCATCTAGACACGGGACTTCTTGACGGACCAACACTCAGCTCGATACGACATAGCCAGTCTAACCATCTCTAAGTTGAATTTTCCCTTAAATCTAGGTAGCACATTCTTATCACATAAAACCCCCGAATCTAGCCTCCATCTCATATACTTCACTCCAATGCGGTGAGTAACATCCTCTTTAATCTCATTGTTGTCTTGGATTATTGACCTAAGATGATTGAAACTATCTCTTTTAGGAATGACTTGAGTACCAATGTTCACTTCAACTTCTTATTCATGCGTCTCATCACTGAAATTTCACTCCAAGTATTTAGTTTTTAACCTACTCAACTTGAAACCTTTGGACTCCAACATCTGTCTCTAAACTTCCAACCTAACATTAAAACCCCCCGAGTCTCGTCAATCAGTACTATATCATCAACAAATAACATACACGGCCCTCTCTTGCATGTCTCGTATCAGCACATCCAATGTTAGGGCTAACAAAATGGGCTACGAGTCGATCCCTAATTCAACCCCATTTCCATAGGGGAATATTTCAAGTCTCCTCATGTAGTTCTCACTCGAGTCATAGCACCTTCCTTAATCGCCCTAATATATATTATCAAGACTTCGCTAATCTCCATAGCACCTCCCTCAGGACTTTTTTATAAGCCTTCTCTAGCTCAATGCACACCATGTGCAAGTCTTTTTCCTCTCTCTATATTGCTCAACCAATTATATAACAAGGTGAATGACTTATGTAGTTGATCGTCCTGGCATGGATCCAAACCGATTCTCAGAAATAGATACATATGTCCTCATAAATATGATCTTTTGAAAATTTAATTTTGGAAGACCAATCACTAGATCTTATTTTGAAAGATTTCAATGGAATGCATGCTTGCATGTCCTAATTTTCTATGCCACAACTATGAATCATATATTATGGATGCAAAGCAGATATGATTGTCAAGGTTATCAAGTCTACTAAGAGTATGACATTCTTGTCTATATTTGCAATGAGAATGAGAATACCCGATTCAGCAACTAAAGACCAACTAGTTTTCTTGTAGCGGGTCACATAGTCTCTATCACATAGTTGACTAATACTGAGTAAGTTGTATCAAAGTTCATCCACAAGATAGACTTCGTCTATTTCACATGTAGAGGTTAAAGGGACTATTCCTACTGTGACATTTCCTTTGGATTTATCTCCAAAAGTAACTATTTCGCTATCTAGATTTGTGACAGATTTGAAAAGTTATTTATCACATGTCATGTGTCTGGAATACGCACTGTCAAAATACTATTTTTCTTTTCTACTCTTCTTGCGGTTTTCCTGGATAAAAAGCAAATCATTTTTTCTTAGTTACCAAAGATTACTTGGGTCATGTTTGGTTAGATTTAGAGGTGGAAGCCTCATTAGTTGTTTTGGGTGTTCGGGACAATTGCTTTTTTGTTTCTAAACCTGCAATTGTTTGAAAAGTGACCAGATTTACTACAATAAAAATAAGCAAGATGATTATGTTCAGTTCCCTCATGAGATATGATAATAGATTCCCTTATGAGACATGTTCGAGCAGTCGACTTATTTGACTTAACAGAGTTATGACTAGTGGATATGCATAACTCATTTAACTGAAGCTAGTGCTCATGAACTTCTTCCTGAAGCATGTCTCTTTTAATCTCACAAACCTCTAGTTTTAGTTCACTGTCCTTCTTTTCCCTTTGAACTTTTCGAAGTTCATGAAGGACCCTCAAAGTCAATCATAGCTAAATAAATAAATTCTTGAAGTTCAGTGCAGTACCTCGTTGGTTTCTCTCATGGACATCAGACTTAGTTTTTCATCTTGTTCATTTCATGACTCCTCATCATCACTTTCTCCTTTTCCCATAAAGCATATCTTGTCTGTTTATTCCTTTTATATAATTCTTCGTCGTTCCAAGCTCTGAACAATTTCTTCTTTTGAAAGCCTTTACTGATTTTCTTTTTTATTCTGGACAGTCAGCTTGTATACGGCCAAATTTTCTTCATTCATAGTATCTTCCATTATTTTCATTATGCGATCTTCCTTTTCTTGAAAATTGTTTTCCTTTTCTTTCTCCTCTAATTTTTTTCATCATATTTGATATCATGCTGGATAGCATTGCAATGTTTTCATCTTGCTCTTCTCCTTCTTCTTCTTCTTCATTTTCAGACTCGGCAGTTTTTACCTTGAAGGCGACTCTTTTCTTTTTCTTTTATGGTATACATCTATTTATATGTGTCTTTTCAAAGGCTATAAGTTCTCTTCATAATTCATCGTATGACATTTTACCAAAATCTTTATATTCCAAAACAATAACCTTAGGTTGCCATGCGGTAAGTAAGCTTCTGAGAATTTTCCTGAAGTGTTCTCAAGTTTTCAAAGGTTGTCCAAATCATTTCAGATCACCATTAATTTTAGTGAATCTCTAGAACATTTCTTCAACATATTTTGCCTCCTTCATTTGGAACAATTCATATTCATAAACCATGAGCTTTATCGTTGTTTCTTTCACTTTATTTGTTCTTTCATATGTGACTTCTAACTTGTCCCACAATTTTTTTGCCTTAGCATTCATTTGAACAAGGGTTGCTTGCTCTTCAGGGTAATCATCTAAATCGAGAGGGTCGGCTGATACTATGATCTCAATGTCCTTATCCTTCCCTGGTGGAACTGGGGGATTTTCTTTTTCTATCGCACATCATACTTTAATGCCATATGACATACTGTAGGTTTCTATTTGCCCTTCTAGTGAGAAAAGTGTTGATCGTTGAAGTAGGGTGGTCTTACTTGAGAGGTTCCTTCTTCGAATAGTGCTCTAGTGATTGTGTTTGATCAGATGATCTTTTTCTAACTTGCTATTAAGCAATACTTATGAGTCATTGCTCTGATAACAATTGAAACACAAGGGGAAAGGAGTGAGTTGTGACCAATTACATGTTTAAATCTGGACAGTAAATTAGCCAAATTTGAATATAAATAAACAAAATCATCTAGTAATTCTTTTTGGACTAGAGAAATAGTACAAAATGTTTTAGTTTCAAAATAGAGAAAGAGTACATTAATATTTTTAGCGTGAAATATTAATATACGAGTCGAGCATTTCCGTTGCCATTGTTTAGATTTGTTAAATAGATATTACATTTTGTAAATTCTAAATTTGTCTAAAATGCTATCTAACTTTTATTTGAAGTATTAAAAATGACAGGCCATTATACTAAACTCTCGTTACTTATTTAAAGTACGTAATGTCTTAATAAATGTTCCTTTAGCCATAAACAGGAGGAGAAATTTGTGTGAAGTAAACCCCTAAACGGAGTGAAATCTCGTTGAAAGGGAAGAAAGTATGTAATTTTATGTTGCAATTACATCTTTTTGCATGTCATATATGTATACGATGGAAATCAGGATGGGTTACTTGATTTCATCCTTCGATAGAGAAAAAGAAACTATATCGAGTCTGGGATCAAGATTTCTTCCATGATCGAGGTTGACATAACTAATCGAGGTCATAAGGGGGCATACTTCGAATTGATGCCGATATGAGTCAGTAACGAAAAGGGCCAAGATATCCAGAACAAACCGAAGATCATGGCGTGAATCTAGGAACAGATCGGTCTGCAGCGGTTATTTAATTGTTAATATGATATACTACTATAATTAAAAGTGTACCTTATTTAGGATTACCCTATTATATAAAAGGGTTTCCAACTCATTTATAAGGATCATGTTTCACTAAGAAGAATATATACATTCATTACTTTCTTGCTATTTTTGCTTACTGTGCATCAGAGTTGCTTTATCATTTGCTATTCTTATTATCACACCTCGAGGCTATCACAAGTGGATGTCGAAATTTGGCTAGCATACTGGTTTGATCTAATTTACTCTCTAATTTATCTATTTAATTCCTTGTTTATCAATTGGTATTGGATTAAATCACATATTCTAAAAATTATAGTATAAGTTTAAATTGTTACTAGAATTTTAGGGTAAACAATTTGGTGTCCACCGTGGGGACAAGTATAATAGAATTGTTTCAGTGATGATTCTAATAACATACGTTATTTCACACTTGTTCTTGTCAAGTATTTTTTCCCTTAGGATAAAACATGTCCAACTCGCGAAACGCACCCGTACATGGTGATGATGGTTTTGTATTTCACGGGGACAATGACAATGTAGTTGCTCCAGGAGTCGGGGTGCCACCGGTTATCTCAGGGGAGCACCAGTTATTGATCCAATCGATATCACCTCACACGTTTCTCTAAATGCATACCTAGGCGCAGACCCCGAATGGAGTGTACGTAAGGAAGACCAATCTGGTGGTCAAGGTACACAAGGCAGAGGAGACAGAGGAGTCAGTCTACAGGTAATATTCAAGATGATACATGCTTAACAGGCTACTATCGATCAGTTGCAATATCAACAGAGGACTCCAAGTGGGGTCGAGCTAGAATTCACTCATTGTACCGAGCCAGTGAACACATCACTTCATACATGTGCGGAATAAAAGGAAATGACTTAGAAGATCATGAGATTGAGTCCATTTTGTTGAAAAAATTTGGGAAAACTTTATCAAAGGGAGCAATGATTTGGTATCACAACCTGTCGCTAAATTCCATCAACTCATTTTTCCATGTTGGCAGATTCTTTCGTGAAGGCACACACCGGGTCCATAAAAAATTGCTACAAGAAAATCAGACATTTTCAAGATAAGATAAAGGTATAACAAAATATTGATGGAGTTCATATCCCGATTCAAATGGAATGCATGGAGTTACCATCAGTAATAGATGATTGGTCCGTTCAAGATTTCACCCAAGGGTTGAACGAGCAGAGTTTGATAGCATCACTATAGTTGAAAAAAAAATTGGTCGAGCATCTAGTTGTAACTTGGGCAGATATGAGAAATCGATATCAATCAAAGATCAAGGTCAAGGATGACCAATTAGGAGCCTCTTTCGGTTTAATACATCCAAATAGGTTGGCAGTTAAAATACCGAGGGACGTCGATAAGGAGCCAAGGTCGAACAGAGAATGATATCAACCATATATCGCAGATCGAAGGAACAATGGTTCAGGACTCAATTCCATCCCAAATGATCGAGGATAGAATTCTGGGGGACTTATGAGCAAAACTAGTTTTGATAAGCATGTTGATCACATAGATTCACCTCGATTATTTGTCATGACCCAAATCTGGTCGTGATGGCGCCCAACAATTAAGCTATGCCAGCCAGACCAACTATTACTTATCACATCGAAATACCAGTCCCAAATGGACATCCTAAGAAGAATATATGAGTTAAAGAACTCCAATAATAATAATAATGAACAGAATACGGAGAAGTGCGAAAATAACTGACACTCCCAAAGATCTGGAGTCACAAGTATAGAGCCTCTAACAAAACCTAACGAGAATAGAAAATACTGTATAGAAATACTCAAGTCTGAATACAAAATAACAACTGGAAAGAGGAGGAGTAGCTAGGTTCTGCGAACGTCGGTAGCAACCTTAGCAACTCGGTATGACTCTGAACCCGCTGGAAATGCCTGTCTACTGCTCCTGAGTACCTGAGTCTGCACACAAAAGGTGCAGGGAGTAGGGGTGAGTACTAAGTACTCAGTGAGTAATAAATATATAAAATCAGCTGAAAGTAGGAGATCCACAACATACCACAATATGAAGCTACACTACAGTCCGAATCTCCTACGAACTAGCATCAACAGTACAATACAGCTACCACAGAATAATTCAACAAATACAGATGCAATGCAATGCACATAACCGCTACGGCGTGTAGCCCGATCCATTTAACGTCGACGGCGCTCACTGGGGATGTGTACAGACTCCGGAGGGGCTCCTACAGCCCAAGCACAAATACCGCTGCGGCGTGTAGCCCGATCCTCATATCATAATAACCGATGCGGTGTGCAGCCCGATCCATCCTCAGTCCACAATAATCAGATAAGTCACAAATAGTTCATTTTCTTAATTCCAGTTTCCAGTTCATAATTTATGAAAAATACTTTAACTTTATTAAATTTGCAAAAGCCGGTGACTTAGCATATCAATAATGTGATTTCAATTTCCAGGACTGAGATCAGTGATTAAGCAAATCTAGCTATCACATAAATATTGTCCTCTAAAGACGCTACAGGTCAGCACAGGGCCCCAAACAAGGCTACCGCCCACAAATATATCAAATACATTGTATTTCCAACACTAATAGCATATTATGCACATCCGGATGGACCAAGTCTCAATCCCCAGTCACAATCAATCCCGAACCTGCCACGGTGTGCGAGCCACGCCTTACTAGCGTCAGAATGTGCTAAGTCGGGGTTTCGAACTCTCGGGCTACCATATACACAAACTACTCACCTCTAGCCGGTCGTAGACTCGTCCGCGATGCCTTTTCCTTTGAAATTCGCTCCCTCGTGCGTAGAATCTAGTCAAACCACAATAATTATATCAAATACGGGTCAAAGAATCATAACCCATTTCAATTTACATAAAATTCGCATAAATACACTAAGTTGGTAAAACCCGAACCCGGGCCCACTGCTCGGAAAATTGCGAAATTAGTACCAACGCAATCCTCGTCTCGCCACGAGTCCGTGCATATAAAATTTATCGAAATCGGAGTTCAAATGGCCTTCCAAAACTAAAAATCCCGTTTTCAATACCTAGGCCACAATTCTTCAAAATTCTACCCAAATTCATGAAAATTGATGTTAATCCTACCATAAAATTATGTTTTTGAGTCAAGAATATTACCTCCGGTGAATACCTGATGATATCTCAGTGATTTCCTCGTGTTTTCTTCTATCTAGGGCTCAAAATTGGGTTTTGGGTGAATGAACCCGCGATCCCTCTGTTCTGCAATTTAATTTCACTGCCAGACCATTTCCTTCTATGCGATCGCAGGCCCCTTATTGCGATCGCATAGAGCAAGTTTTCTCAGGTCTCCTATTCGTTCTCTACGATCGCAGGCCTAGCCATGCGATCGCATAGCTTCGCATTTATACCCTCCGCGATCGCAATCGAGCCTCCACGATCGCACTGCACAAAATTCCAGACCCTATGCGATCGCAATGCCCTTCACGCGATCGCATAGAGTTAACTCCACTCCCCCTTCCACTCTTCTATGCGATCGCAATCATCTCTATGCGATCGCATAGAGCAACTGCTGCCTGCAATTTTCTGCAGATTGTTTCCAAGTTCCAAATGCCCGGTTGATGGTCCGAATCCATCTCGAGCCCCCCGGGACCCCAATGAAAACCACCAACATACTCCAAAACATGATACGGACTTATTCCAATCATAAAAATACCATCCTAAGCATCAAAATCACCATTTCCACACGAATTCAAGCCTAAGTTTCTTCAAAACTTTCAAAACTAACATTCAATCCAAAACCCGATCAAACGACGTCCGAATGACCTGAAAATTTGTAGACATAACCAAAATCACATAGCGAAGCTACAGAAATTATCGGAATTCCATTCCGACCCCCGGATCAAAATCTCACCTACCATCCGGTTTCCGCCAAAATTCAACCTTCGCCAATTCAAGCCTAAAACTACACCGGACCTCCGAATTCAATTCCGATTGCTCTCCTAAGTCATAAATGATCCCTCGAAACTAGTCGAATCATCGGAATCCGGTTCCGAGCACTCTAACTCAATAGTCAACTCTAGGTTGACTTCGCATATTCAAGCTTCCTTCAAACATGCTATTTGTTTCATTTTCAACCCGAATCACTCCTAACTCACCCGATATACTCTAATACTGATATAAAAGCATAAGATATGTAAATTCAAGGTAACGGGGTGGTAATTCCCGTAATGACGAGCCGGGTCGTTACATTCTCCCCAACTTAAATGAACGCTCGTCCGCGAGCGGGTTAAGAAACATACCTGGAGCATCAAACAAGTGGGGATATATGCTCCGCATCTCCTTCTTGGTCTCCCAAGTTGCTTTCTCCACGGGACGACCTCTCCACTGCACTTTCACTGAAGCTATATCCTTGGATCTCAGCTTACGAACCTGTCGACCCAAAATGGCTAATGGCTCCACATCATAAGTCAAGTCCTCATCAAGCTGTATCGTGCTGAAGTCTAACACATGAGACGGGTCTCCGACATACTTCCGGAGCATGGATACATGGAACACCGGGTGAACTCCCGACAAACTGGGTGGCAAAGCAAGCATATAGGCCACCTCCCCAACTTTCCTAAGCACCTCAAAAGGTCCAATAAACCTTGGACTCAACTTTCCTTTCTTTCCAAACCTCATAATGCCCTTCATAGGCGAAACCTTCAGCAACACCTTCTCACCCACTAAATAGGACACATCTCGGACCTTCCGGTCCGCATAACTCTTCTGACGTGACTGAGCTATGCGAAGTCTCTCCTGAATCACCTTCACCTTGTCTAAGGCATCTTGGACTAACTCTGTCCCCAACAACCTAGCCTCTCCGGGCTCAAACCAACCGACTGGAGACCTATACCGCCTCCCATATAAAGCTTCATAGGGTGCCATCTGAATGCTGGATTGATAGCTATTATTATAAGAAAACTCCGCAAGAGGCAAATAATCAGCCCATGAACCACCGAAATCAATGACACGAGCACGCAACATGTCCTCCAATATCTGAATAGTACGCTCAGACTGCCCATCCGTCTGTGGATGAAATGCTGTGCTCAGCTCTACCTGTGAACCCAACTCTCGCCGAAATGTCCTCCAGAACTGAGAAGTGAACTGGGTACCTCTGTCTGATATAATAGAAATGGGAACTCCATGCAATCTCACTATCTCACGGATGAATATC
>JASVEL010005264.1:0-29000 GCA_032618575.1 Nicotiana noctiflora
CTTCATTGTTCTCATAAGGCGGTTGTATGCATTGTAGTTCATATTTTTCACTTGGTCTCTGAGAGTGTAAAGCACTAAGAACTGATTTGTGATTTTTCTTATTTCATCTGCAGCTGAAAGAGTTTGAGCCAACTTCCGTTTTAATATTATGGCGAGATCCTTATCTCAAATGCTGTTGAAGCGTTTTGCAGCCTATCCACTTACTCGTTCATCTGCTATTGTGAGAATAAATACTAATATCTTCCTGCTTGTGCTTACTGTTAACAATGTGTCGACCAATGCCTTTCTTATACTGGTTTGTCTGATATGCAAAATAAAAATTTGAGTTTAGTATGAAGAGTTCCTTACCTCTTTTCTTTCGTCTGAACTTTGTGCACCCCATTCCTTTGTACTCCCTAGACACTATAGTTTATCTCTTGCTAGCTAAATATAATCTAGGATGCATGTTGCATCTGTAAAGTTTCTATTATAAACTATGAGCTTTTGCTAGAATCCTTTATCATAAAAAATAAAAAAAACATTTTCTTGAATTCCATCTGCTATATGTCGCCATCTGGCATCTACTCATGAAATTTGGGGCATATGCTCAAGTTTGGTACTAAAGAGTTTAGCCCGTATACGGGGTAAGACAAAAGTGGATTTTTTTCAGGCTTTTTTTATATATGTGTTTTACAAGTGTTATTCTTAACAGCTGTTCCATTTGTGTAATAGACATCCAGATCCATCAATCAGGGTGAAATGTGGTATTCAACTTCTGTGCCTAGTGATTCTGACACTCATGAAGATTTTAGACCCACCAGTAAGCTTGAGAGTACTGGTCTTTCCCTAGAGAACATTGTTGAGCAGGTATTTTTTGCCACTATCTGTACATTTTCTGCTTGCTGGCAAGTAAAAGCTCTGTCGTATTCAATCTTTAGAATATAGCGATGGTGTTACCCTTTTGGCTTATAAGCTGTTCTTTTAAGTTTTTAGATTTAGTTATTCTGTTCTCCTTCTATTGTAGGATGTCAAGGAAAATCCTGTAATGATATACATGAAAGGTGTGCCAGAGCTTCCCCGATGTGGATTCAGCTCATTGGCTGTTAGAGTGCTAAAAGAATATAGTAAGTCCAAGCAGTCTCTGAAGGGGGAATTCTCTGCTGGCTTTATTGTCTCTTCTTGTTGATTTTTGCATCTTATTGACTTGCAAGGCATAGGTTTCTGGTAGAGGCCCATACCTTATAAATATTCATCTTCTTACCAATTGATGTGTTTTTGCAGGTGTTCCTATAAGTGCCAGAAATATATTAGAAGATCCCGAGCTTAAGAATGCTGTAAAAGCCTTCAGGTATGTTTGACGCTAGATGGTCTGCAATTGTGAAATTTGTATATTGATGAATCTGTAATTGCAATTTTTTTCAAGTGATGGATACCGACATCTACATGTTAGGTGACTATCTTTCTCCCTCTACTGTGATTTGGTGTAATATCGCTTAACATAACGCACATCCTTGTGAGAAACTGTGCTGAGCTGGGGTATCAGCTACCATGTTATATCGTAGTAATATTTGGAAATGAGATTAATGGTTTGTCCATAAGGTCAGATGATCTTTTGATACCTTCCCTAATGGAGGATTTGGGGTTGTGGCAGCTCATGTTTTTTCTTGTGACAAAATGAAAGATTCAAGTGATTCTTTTAGCTGGGGAGTGCCAACTTTTGCATAATCTTGGGGATGACTCTTTGCCTCTATAGTTACTTGAGGATGAGATATATGTAGGTTGTATATCGACATTCAATAGCTTTAACATGTTTCTTTTTATGTATTGTACTTTAAAGAGCACCAAGTGGGTGCTACAAAGCTTTACGAGTAGTATATCTCTATAGAGCTCAAAAGATCAACAGAATCCTCCGTACTATAGAACATCATTTTGATTACACCAAAACAAAAATCTTGTATATCTATTTTTCAAGTTATGTGTTGTCTCTGTCACCTTCCCGGACCACCTCTATTACTTTCTTTCTGTAGCATCTATTATGTGCATAAAGGATTCATTACCATGATATGTGGAGCCTCTTAGATGAACAGTGTCACAGGTTCTTGATTCTTTTTCTGGACTTTATTTTCTGTGACATGTTTAACAAGGCTGTAATGTAGTTCATGCATAAGAAGGGAATTATCCTTTGAATTGGGACAGTGATATTTCACAGAGAAGTTTCTTGTTCATGCTCCCTATCCAGCTTATGCATTCTTTCATCTTCAATGAACCTAGATTTAACGCTGCTGATATGGAAAAGGAGCCCTCTCAATTACGTTTTGTTTCCTTTCATTTTCCCTTGGTAACTACTTGCATAATGACTAACCAAATTAAGTTGTAAATGGAGCTCTGTGAACTTATGATAATCAGCTGTAATCATCAGTTCTTTTCTTCTTCTAAGTTCTTACCGCTGGTTGGTCATAGTGATGCATGTGTTTCAGGACTTGAATTTGAAAAGTAGGAATATCTAGCCTCTATCTTGAGGAGATGTATCTGTTAAATCAATTTTAAACTAGTAATTTTGCAGAGTATTGTTTATGCAGTGGTTATGAGATTAAATAGATTGTGAGATCTGTATTTAATTCAAAGTAGTTGCACTAAGACAAGTTGTTACACTTCAGAAGGTGCAACTTATCTAGATGCTTGCTCAAGGACTCATAATCTCTGTAAATGTTGCAGCCACTGGCCCACATTTCCACAAATATTCATCAACGGGGAGTTTATTGGTGGATCGGATATCATCCTGAATATGCACCAGGTAATTTCACTTGTTTATGTGAATCTAGTTAGGCTGGGTAAAAGAAACATGCTCAGCAATTTTATTCATGCAGAGTGGTGAACTCAAGGAAAAGCTGAAAACTATCGCAGCCAACCAGGGGAAAGCAGAATGAGATATATTAACACAGAGAATAGAATAGTTCTACCTATGTTTGAACTGTTGTAATGCTTCAAGCACCAAGTTTGTCGTCTCTAGGCTCGAGAGATGTAATAAAGCATGCACTTGATCTTATTTTTGTGGAAACGATGAAGATACATTCTTCACACTTTTGTCTCTACTTGTTTAATTTGTTCCAGTTCAATGTTTTTTGCTTGAAAGTAGTATTCCTAGTCTCTATAACTTGCATGTAAGATACACTGCTGACATATGCAGGCGCCAAGTCTGACAATACAGTAGTCACTTACAGAAGTTGATTTTTCTGCTAGCCTTATGTTAGCAAAAAGAATCCTAAAATATTGGTTGGCTCTTCCTGTAGTCCACAAGTTCCACCCAACAACTCAGTAGAAAATCAGCTGCTAATTTGAGCCATCTAATCTCTATTAAAATTCTGCACTACGTTTACAAGGGAAATTCTGGCCTGTGACCCAAAAGTTGGAGCTTACACCAAACATTGGTAACTCAATAGAAATGGATGATGAAATTGCTTTAGTTTGTCAGAGAGAACGGTTTTAGAATTGTGGATGAGACTACTGGGATTTTGAAAATCATTAGTGGAAAATGGATGATGCTTTTAACTAAACATGTGTGTGTGTGTGAGAGAGAGAAAGACTTGCACTTAGCCAATTACAGACCTCATCCATTTGCTTTTGTACTATGTAATGACCAAGCCTGCAGAAAAAGATGGCAATTTAAGGAAACATTACTTCCCTTAAGCCATGAGTACTACAGTTTAGAAAAAGGAAAATGAAGGATACCCATCATATTTTTTGAATGCAAGATTCCTGTATCCAGCTGAGTTCAAGACATGGGTAGACCTCTCTCCATATTTGTAAGGAACTACTTCATCACCTAAAAATAACAAACAAAAGGGTCTTAATGGTTATGCAGATGCAAACTTCACTATTGTTTGCTCAAAGTTATCATATACTTTATGAGTGTAAAACAATATAATTAAATCATGAGAAAATCATAGCAAACCATAATAATCCGTTGGACCAAATGAAGAAAGCGAAAATAAGTACTCATAGTTAGGAGGAGAAACATGAAAAGCTTTTATTGATAGTATTGATTTGGTCTGCCTCTCCTTGAAGAGGTTCAGAGCCTTATAATGGTGTTCCACTCTCCCATAATATGGGCATCGTTGTATCTTTTCTCTCTCGTGAATAATGGTGAATAAGAAGCCCCCTTCTAGGGTTTCCTCTCTTGGTATTTAATTTATAGCTATGAGCTTCGTGAGCTGGCAATAAGTGGTCGTGACCATGTTGGGATTTCGCCTTCATGGTGGCGGATGGGCCGTGGCCTTGTTGATCGAATCAGATAAGGGTTAAATACCGTTAGTTATGAGTGGTCGCACCACTTATTAATCATGAATTAGCTTAAGACGGGATTAACTTCGTTAATTATCGTGGGGTCGGATTCTGACCGATACAGTTAGTCCCTCCGGTTATTGAGATCATTCCTTGGCCGCTCGATGAGTGGACTTCATTGACTGTGGTTTGAGAAACTTGGATAGGGAGGTCGATTGTCGCTTCGATCGAGGCCGAATTCTCTTTGGTGATGACTCTTAGCCTTGCACAGTGTTAGTGTTTTGTTATTGTGTTATCAAGTTGTCGTTCGATCAAGGTTGAACTCCCTTCCTTGGCGAAGGTACTTGACCCTTTAACTTAATTCGAGTGAGGTCGAGCTTCATTGTGCTCTGATCTTTACATTTGTTTGGGAGCATAACCATCGACCACGGCGGACAGGTCGTATGTTGTGTGGCCGAGGGGAGTAAGGGCATGCTTGATACGTGTTTGGTGACGTCCAAAATTTTGAAGGCGCACAGAGCATCTCTTCAGCGTTCATAGGTTGTTACAACCATTTCGAAGGCGAGACGCCAGTTGGTGATTGAGAAGCCACTTCATGGAGCCTGTCATAATGACACACGTTTCTGTAGAACTGAACCGGTTTGTGGTTGGTCATGTAGTTAATGATGGCTATTGCGGTTCGTGAAAGCCACTTGTGTTGCCTATAAAGAAGGGCTGAGGCATTTACTTCTCACATTTTCATTGTTTATCTGAGAGAGATTCTGAAGAAGCTTTTCTTCCTGCTAATTCACCTTCATCTTTGTTCTTCGATCGTTGTAACTTCCATCTTGTCCATCAAACTTTGTTTCTTTCTTGTTAGTGAATCAACAATGGCAGGAAGTTGTTCCCAAGATGTTCTTCCGATGGATCTTCCGGTTAACTTTCCGGTGGTTGAAGGGCCATCTCCGGCAATGGGAGGTGCAGAATCGGTGGTGACCGATGAAGTTTCATCGGTCGATGAGATAGTATATCTGCCCGAAGGCCTGATGATTGACTTCACTGTCGATGGTGGAGAGGATTAGGTGAATGAAGCCTCGTTAAATGGGGAAATTGGGATGGCCCAACTATGGGAACATAGGGTCATCCCCAGCTATGCTGACGTTGTTCTTGCTACAAGCGAGGAAGGGTCCACACCGACCGCATGGGATATTGCGTCTTTTACGCCTATCCCTTCAAGTTAGGGTTTAAGCTCCCGCTCCCAATGCTGTTGGTTGATTTATGTCGTTATTACGGGGTATGTCTGGGTCAGCTTGCTCATTCTCATTACAAATTTCTAGCAATGTTTATCAAATATGCAGAACTGGCCGGTAGGGAGGTCACGCTGCAGCATGTGCTTAGTCTCTACGCTCCCCAGAGAGTTCGCAGTACCGTGATTCAAGCGTGCCTTCGTGGGTCGAGGGGCCTGTCTGTGAAACTGGATGATGAGGTAGACCCTCGCCCTTTTAAGAACTTCTTCTACATCAGGACTAAATATTTAGTGATGTGCCCCACTGGGTTCCCAGAGGCTTGGAATCATGCGCGTAAGTTCTTTAATCGTCGAGTTATCTTTTCTAGCCCTCCTTATGTCTTGTGCTCGTAAACGTTAACTCGTGTCAATTTTGTAGCCGATAAGTTGCCGCCGGCTCCGTTAGCTGGGATACGTGAGTGATTTAAGGCCGTTCTCTCCATACGGTGGGGATACGCACATGGGCGTCTTTCTGGGAGAGGCATGGTCGTAGGCCTGTGACAGGTGAAAAGTTAATTTCTTCTTCTGTTCCGCTTTGTTTCAACTCTATTCATCAACTTTGTTTTTCTATGATCAGGGAGCGCATGCCGCATCAGGGCCCCTCAGATGGCCTTCCGTCGACCGGGTGCAATTGTTCGGCTTACTGCAGCACCGGGGCCGTGCCCAGTACCGAGGGCAGCGTCAGTTGAATCTTTAGCGGCTCCTTCTCCAGAACGGGCCGTACTTCGGGATGAGGGGCCATCGGGGGTTGTGCGCCCTAGAGCAGAATCACCATCAGATAGGGAGGAAGAGAGGTCATTGATAAGGTGCAGGGTTGTGTTCACGCCGTCTCCTACTGTGGTAGTTAATTTGGACTCCCCCGACGGATGCGGAGAGGAGTGCGGTTGCGGCACCTGCCCTTGAGGAAAGACAAATAATGGGGGTTGCCCTGGTTGGCTTAGGCCATGATGATACCGTTGCTTCGGCGACTCAATTGGTGGTTCCAGTCGCTGAGAAGGGAGGTAGTTCCTCAACGACTGCTAATATTGGTGAGTCAAGCGCTCATTCGGTAGCTACGACGGGTGGTTCTACCTTACTGGTGGCGAAAGGAGGAAGGAATGTTGTAGGAGATGAGTATGAGTCCGAATCCAACTTGGACCACGACGACATCCGTATGTTCCAAGAAGGCTTCACCAATTTAGCGGTGCGCGCAGAAGGGCGATCTCGCTTCATCGAGGTTCCCACAGAGTTGAACTTATTGCTCCAAGGGAATAACTTGGTGCCGTAGTTTGAGATGCTATGCTCGGAGGCCGAGAATGCGTCGTTGAGGGATGTTACAGATATCAGACTGATGAATGAAGTGGCTGTGATGGGCTTGAGGGTATGTAATATGACGTCGGTTGGCTTCTTCTTTGCCTTAGTTTGTTCTTTATATTAATCATTGTCTTTGCTTTGCAATCTTATTTGTTCGAGGTGGAGAGCATACATCGATCCAACGTCTGCTCGGGGATATTTTTGTGGGCGCTGGAGAAGCACCACCGCTACCGAGATTAGTGCCAAGAGATGCACGTGTGCTTGAGGAATGATCCTCGTAGCCAGGCCTTGGTCGAGGAACTGGCGAAGCGGGAGCTTCAGATGCAGCAAACACTTGGCAGAACGAGTGCTCTCGAGGAGCAGCTCCGTCGGAAGGATGCGGAGCTCGAGGCATAAAAGAGGGCTGCAGATGAGTGTGAGTGCCAGGGCGAGGCTAAGGCAGCGGAGGCCGGCATCGTGACCGAAGCTGCTTTCGAGGGATTGCGTCAAAAGGATCGTGAGGCCCGTACCGACTATGGTTTTGACACAACGACGCCAGAGGTTGATGATGGTGCAGATGGTGGCGCGGATGGCGCCAAGTAAAAAAATGTTATGCATTTTTTCTTGTCTTGTTCGCCGTTTGGCGTTTTGGTGTTTCTTATTTTTCTTCTTCTTTTTCCTTGTACTGAACGGCCTTGGCCGGGTGTAAGCGGGGATGACCTGCAATTATTTTTGTAGATAAATGAAATTTCCTTTCCGTTATTTGCCTTGTATTTGTTTTGTACCTCCCATTTTTCCTCTTAGATTTTTCTTTGCATGCATTTGAATGGGTGATTTGCCTTTGAGTTTAACTCTGGTAGGCATGTTAGTTTTTGATTGTTGACGACTTTTCTTCTTCGACTCGGGGTGAGCGAGTCAGAGCCGTTGCTTAGCGATAACAGCACTTAGCCTTAGTCCAGTTCGGGCGTGGTCAAACTATTTGACGTGATGATAAAAAAACGTGTCCTTGTAGTTTGACCGTGGCGGACTTTACATGTCTCTAATCTTAGTTCGAGTTGGGCGTACTTAATTGAATGGCGGGGGTGCCTAACCTGTGCCAAGATTCGTTGGAGGTTGAGTTTTGCTGAGTTCAGTGATGAAGGAGCTTGGTCCGAGTCCTAGTTCAACTATGGTTGAACTTGTTAGATTTGAGGACGAAGGCATCTATCCTTATGGTTCGAGCAAGGTCAAACTCGTTGGATTTGATGGCGAAGGTGCATAGCCTGAGTCTTGGTTCAATCATAGTTGAACTTACTGGTGAAAGCACATAGCCTTGATGTAATGGCGAAGACGCATAGCCTGAGTCCCAGTTCAACTATTGTTGAACTTTGTCAATTTTGATGGCGAAGGCGCATGGCCTGATTCTTGGTTCAACCATAGTTGAACTTATTGTCGAAGGCACATAGCCTTGATGTAATGGAGAAGGCGCATAGCCCGAGTCCCAGTTCAACTATTGTTGAACTTTGTCAATTTTGATGGCGAAGGCGCATGGCCTGAGTCTTGGTTCAACCGTAGTTGAACTTATTGTCGAAGGCACATAACCTTGATGTAATGTCTAATGCGCATAGCCTGAGTCCCAGTTCAACTGTTGTTGAACTTTGTCAATTTTGATGGCGAAGACACATAGTCTGAGTCTTTGTTCAACCGTAGTTGAACTTACTAGCGAAGGCACATAGCCTTGATATAATGGCGAATGCGCATAGCCTGAGTCCTAGTTCAACTGTTGTTGAACTTTGTTAATTTTGATGGCGAAGGCTCATAGCCTGAGCCCCAGTTCTACTATTTTCGAACCTTGTCAATTTTGATGGCGAAGGCGCACGACCTGAGTCTTGGTTCAACCATTGTTGAACTTTGTTAATTTTGATGGCGAAGGCGCATAGCCTGAGTCTTGGTTCAATCGTAGTAGAACTTACTGGCGAAGGCACATAACTTTGATTTAATAGCGAAGACGCATAGCATGAGTCCCAATTCAACTGTTGTTGAACTTTGTTAATTTTGATGGCAAAGGCACATCGCCTGAGTCTTGGTTCAATTGTAGTTGAACTTACTGGCGAAGGCGCATATCCTTGATGTAATGGCGAAGGCGCATAGCGTGCGTCCCAGTTCAACTGTTGTTGAACTTTGATAATTTTGATGGAAAAGGCGTATATCCTAAGTCTTGGTTCAACCGTAGTTGAACTTACTAGTGAAGGCACATAGCCTTGATGTAATGGCGAATGCGCATAGCCTGAGTCCCAGTTCAACTGTTGTTGAACTTTGTCAATTTTGATGGCGATGGTGCATAGCCTGAGTCTTGGTTCAACCGTAGTTGGACTTACTGGCGAAGGCACACAACCTTGAGGTAATGGCGAAGGCGCATAGCCTGAGTCCCAATTCAACTGTTGTTGATCTTTATCAATTTTGATGGCGAAGGCGCATGGTCTGAGTTTTGGTTCAACCATTGTTGAACTTTGTTAATTTTGATGGCGAAGGCGCATAGCCTGAGTCTTGGTTCAACCGTACTTGAACTTACTAGCGAAGGCACATAGCCTTGATTTAATGGCGAAGGCGCATAGCCTGTGTCCCAGTCAACTGTTGTTGAACTTTGTTAATTTTGATGATGAAGGCACATAGCTTGAATCTTGTTTCAACTGTAGTTGAACTTACTGGCGAAGGCGCATAGCCTGAGTCCCAGTTCAACTGTTGTTGAACTTTGTCAATTTTGATGGCGAAGGCACATGGCCTAAGTCTTGGTTCAACCGTAGTTGAACTTACTGGCGAATGCATGTAGCCTTGATGTAATGGCGAAGGCGCATAGCCTGAGTCCCAGTTCAACTGTTGTTAAACTCTGTCAATTTTGATGGCGAAGGCGCATAGCATGAGTCTTGGTTCAACCGTAGTTGAACTTACTGGCGAAGGCACATAGCCTTGATTTGATGGCGAAGGCGCATAGCCTGAGTCCCAGTTCAACTGTTGTTGAACTTTGTCAATTTTGATGGCGGAGGCGCATAGCCTAAGTCTTGGTTCAACTATAGTTGAACTTACTGACGAAGGAACATAGCCTTGATTTGATGGCGAAGGTGCATAGCTTGACCCCCACGTTGTGGTTATTGAGTGCTGAAGCTCGGTTTTGATTCGAGACCTTGAGCAGCTTATATATTGTCTTCCCAATCGGGGTATGTAGGCTGTCTTGAGGCGACTCTCGGCTCGAGATATCTCCGTGCCGGTTTCCGGTCGGAGCCCGTATCGGGGATGCTGGAGATACCTTACAGAGATCCTTCCTTAGGAGGGGCTTCTTCTTATTGTTTGCACTATTCGAGTTCGGAGAGAGAGAGAGGACTTGGATCTTGATTTGGGATCTTCGCGTTCCCCTTGTCCGATATGCCACTTTGGCTTGTTCGAGCTGGGTTGTTCTTTTTTCTTTTCCGGCATTTCTTTCCTTTTGGTCCAGGGAAGAACTACACAATTTTGTTAGGAAATCCCCACTAACGATGCAAATTATTTGCTCAAAAGTTATCATATACTTTATGAGTGAAACAATATAAATAAATCACGGGAAAATCATAGCAAACCACAATAATTCATTGGACCAAATGAAGGAAGCGAAAATAAATACTCAGAGTTAGGAGGAGAAACATTAAAAGCCTTTATTGATAGTATTGATTTGGCCTGTCTCTCCATGAAGAGGTTCAGAGCCTTACAATGGTGTTCCACTCTCCCATAATATGGGTATCGTTGTGTCTTTTCTCTATCTCGTGAATAGTGGCGAAGAAGAAGCCCCATTTTCTAGGGTTTCCTCTCATGGTATTTATTGCTGTGAGCTTCGTGAGCTGGCAATAAGTGGCCGTGACCACATTGGGATTTCGCCTTCATAAGGGCGGATGGGCTGTGGCCTTGTTGATCGAATAAGTGGCCGTGACCACGTTCTGAGTGGTCGCACCACTTATTAATCATGAATTAGCTTAAGACGGGATTAATTTCATGAATTATCGTGGGGTCGGATTCTGACCCATACAACTACGTTACTAATAGTCTAGAGTTTGTGCAAAGATAATTCATAAGAGAAGCACATTAGTACCGAGTAGGTAAATAAGCAGGATGAACTAAAAAAAATGGACAGCCCGTTGTATTACCCGGACCAGAAGGGGCTATTGTACGCAGCCTTACCCAACATATCTGCAAGAGGTTGTTTCCTGTGACCTCCTGGTCACAAGGCAATAACTTTACCAGTTGCGCCAAGGCTCCTCAGCAGAATGAATTAAGAATTGATAAAATAAGCCTAATCCTACTAGTCTGGTTTTCTGCTACAGAATTTTGTTATATTCTTCAAAGCAGTATACTCTCATATTATAGCAATCCAGTAGCTCTCTTCATAATTTTTGTGAGTAATAAAATGGTCGAGGTACATTTTGACAACCTCTGTATTTCAGATCAGAGGTAAAGATCCTCGAGGACTACGCGCTGAAATGTCATAAAACAAATTTTGCAAGGCACATACACATACATTCCATGATAGAGTAGAACAGGTAAAGATACAGCCTTAAGTGTGTATTGGGAAAATTTTAATATATAAAGTAAAATACGTGGCATGACACGTGGAGGTTATTAAAGAAGACTAAAAAGCAAAGAGTCACGTAGATACGGTTAAAAGAGAAACGTAGCAGCAAAGGAGAAAAGAGGAACGTAGCAGCAAAGGAGAAAAGAGGTATGTAGCAGCAAAAGAGAAAAGTGGTACGAGTAAGAGACTCAAGGAACCGTACCTATTTAAGATACAATAATAAAGGAAATATGAAAAGACAATGAACCAAGACACATAAAGAATGAAGATACACGTCAGAGGAGCAAGTACCGGAGCAACCGTTAAAGAATAATTGTATTAAATGATAAGATTATGTAACGTAGCATTAAATATGGCATTAAAGGTCATTATATATTCATAATGAGTTCATCATGGTATGAAGGTAAAATAGACCTTTAGAAGGACCTATAAAAGGGAAGGAAACATGTAAACAAAGCACGATTGGAATATACTCTTCTAATTTACAAGATTTCATATTTATCTATTCAATAATTCCTTTTTATTTACTTCCTTTACGATTATCAGAAGCCTGATTTTCTCATATTTACGAATTTAACTGAAAATCTATTTTTTGGTTAAACAAATTGGTTCTGTTACCGGGTATCTGATAATCAACGTCATTTCTCTTATCTTTGTTTCAATTAGTCATGTCGAACAATAACGACAATATCACTGAGCTTCCAGGAGTGCAAACTCAAGGAAACTCTCCTCATGATTCACCTTAAGCTTCTCCACGAGGTTCGCCCCAACGATCTCGTGAAGCAACTCCCGATGGGTCCCAGGCAAATGATCAGGATCATATCAATAATGTTGAAGGTATGAATGAGGCACTACAAAAAATAATCGCTTCTCAAGTGAATAGAGACCTTCAAGCTTTTGTTAATCAGATACCTGCTGTTCCGCTTACACCCTTTCCAAACAATAATACTTTGGAGAATCCACGTTCCGGACTAGTGAATTCAGGTAGTGGTGGAACTCCTAGTGAGACACAAGAAGGAGACCTAGGTAATCACTCTAGTTCTGATTTACAAAATCTTGTACTAACCTTGCAGAGACAGCTTAAGGAACAAAATGAACGCATAGAGCAGATACCTGGGGTTCCACCTGTGATTAAATGGGTGGATATTGGCAAATATTCACAACAACCGTGGAAGCCAAGTGCAACTCCCTTACTCATTCCAAAAAAGTTTAAAATGCCTAAAATTCCCAAGTATGATGGTACATCAGATCCATGAGATCATGTCACATCCTTTACTACAGGAGTTAAAGGGAATGATTTGACCAAACAGGAAATCGAATCAGTCTTGGTAAAAAAATTTGGCGAAACACTTAGCAAAGGAGCTCTAACCTGGTATTCTCTTTTACCTGAAAACTCTATAAATTCTTTTGCTGAGCTTGTAGATTTGTTTATTAAAGCGTTCTGGAGCCCAAAAAGTTGAGAAAAGGATGGAAGACATCTTTAAAATCAAGCAAGGAAGTTCAGAGTTGTTAAGAGAATTTGTAGATAGGTTCCAACGAGAAAGAATGATGTTGCCACGTGTACCTGACAACTGGGTAGCAATTGCTTTTGCTAGCAATTTGAATGAGAAAAGTTCAGAAGCTACGAGGAGACTCAAAGAAAGCCTTCGAGAATTCCCAGCAATGACATGGAATGACGTCTACAACAGGTATATCACTAAAATTAGGATCGAGGAAGATATCATCCTATGACCAAAAGCGGAGGAGAAAGCAAGTACCTAACGTACAGACAATGAAAGGAGATCTGGTAAAAATAGGTACGATCCATATTTGGTACCTGCGGAAAGAGATCAGAGATCAAAACGAGAGAGGTATGATTAAAAAACCGGTATAAAGAAACATGTTCTTCATCAAAATTTAACAACGAACGGGAAACACAAGGACATCGGGATGATGATGGAAGTTTGAAGGCAAGATTTGGTGGTTACAATTTTAACATAACTACCTTAGAGGTCGTAACTGCTCTGAGAGGTATGGGAGATAAAGTACGATGGCCAAAGGAAATGAGGTCGAATCCTAATAGAAGAAATCCTGACCATTGGTGTGAATTCCATAACGATCACGTGCATAAAACAGCCGAGTGCAGGTTTCTTCAAAGCGAGGTGGATCATTTACTAAAGCAAGGGTATCTCACTGAGTTATTTAGTGAGAAAGGTAAACATGAGTATATGAAAAATAGGCAAGAACCACCAAATCCACCCTCTCCTAAACGTACGGTCAATGTTATAAGCGGAGGAGAAGATGTTAATGGTGTCTCATATACCGCAGCTAATAAAATATCCAAAATGACTGTCGTGCATGGAAAAAGGGTTCGACATGTGCTGGAAGGGGAGGATATCACATTCAGCGATGCATATATTGAAGGCCTCATAACCCCGCATACTGATGCATTGGTAATATCACTATTAGTACATGATACTAATGTAAAACGTGTTTTGATTGATCCAGGAAGTACGATGAATATTATTCTAGCACGGGTTTTACGCGAAATGCAAGCTGAGGACAAGATGGTTCCAAAAGCACATACTTTGTCAGGTTTTGATAATTCTAATGTCATAACGAAGGGAGAGGTATTTCTCACTACCTTTGCTGAAGGTATCATCAAAGATGCTAAGTTTCAGGTAGTGGATATAGAAATGACTTACAATATAATTCTTGGGAGGCCATGGATCCATGAAATGGATGCTGTACCATCAACATTACATCAAGTAATCAAATTTCCTTCACCATGGGGAATCGTCAAATCAAAGGAGATCAGCATACATCTAGGAGCATAAATTCTGTTATAGATTCAACTGCTTAAAAAGATAAATAGCAATTACAGATGTCAGTTAAGGAAGGAGATGCTCCGACCTTAGCTGAAGAAAGAAAAACTTATATGGATTCAAGGCCGAATATTATTCAAGAACCAGAGGAGAATGATAACATCAAAACTACGATAGAAGAGCTCGAAGCTGTGGAAATGTTTGCACACCAACCTGACAGAAAGGTGTATGTTGGAGCCAATCTGGGATCAGAGGTAAAACATGAATTAATTGAATTCTTAAAATCTAACGTAGATTGTTTTGCTTAGTCCCACTCTGACATGACAGGGATACCACCATAGGTAATGACTCATAAGTTGAATGAAGACCCAACACATCCTTCGGTCAAACAAAAGACAAGGGAAGCAAGGAACCTTCAAAACTAAGGTAATTCAAGAGGAAGTTCAGAAGTTGCTCAAAATTGGATCAATACGTGAGGTAAAGTACCCAAACTGGTTAGCCAATACCGTCGTGGTTCCCTATAAAAATGGTAAATGGCGTGTCTGTGTAGATTATACAGATCTAAATAAGGCTTGTCCGAAAGATTCTTTTCCTTTACCGCATATAGATCAATTAATTGATGCAACTGCAGGGCATGAGTTGCTAAGCTTTTTAGATGCATACTCAGGTTATAATCAAATTAAGATGGATCTAGAAGATGAAGAAAAAAACTTCTTTTATAACAGATAGGGGAACTTATTGTTATAAGATAATGCCCTTTGGTCTTAAAAATGTAGGTGCGACATATCAAAGGTTAGTTACTAAGATGTTTCAAGAACATTTAGGTCGAACCATGGAAGTATATATAGATGACATGTTAGTTAAAACTTTGCATTTAAAAGATCATATACCGCACTTATCCAAAACATTTGAAATTCTCCACACATACAATATGAAATTGAATCCGGAAAAATGTGCATTTGGTGTAGCATCTGGGAAATTTTTAGGTTTTCTTGTTTCTAGCCGTGGAATCGAAGTAAACCCAGCTCAAATCAAAGCTATTGAAGAAATTTCAGATGTACTTTCAAGTAAAGAGGAGGTTCAAAGGCTCACTGGAAGGATTGCAGCTTTGGGGAGATTTATATCAAATTTGTCAGAAAAGTGTTTCAAATTTTTTTTCAGCTCTTAAAAAGCAGGAAAACTTTGAATGGAATGAAGAATGTCAACAAGCACTTAAAAATTTGAAGAAGTATCTGTCGAATCCGCCTCTGCTATCCAAACCTATAACAGGAGAAAGGCTATTTATCTACTTAGCGGTGTCAGAAGTGGCGGTAAGTGCAGTTCTGGTACGAGAAGAACAAGGTAAACATTCTCCTATTTATTATGTTAGTAAATCATTGTTAGATGCGGAATCAAGGTATCCACAGCTAGAAAAATTGGCTTTAGCTTTGGTAATGGCATCTAGGAAATTGAGACCTTATTTTCAATGTCATCCCATTGTTGTAGTAACTGCATTTCCTTTACGTAACATATTGCATAAGCAAGAATTATCAGGGAGGTTAGCTAAGTTGGCCATAGAATTAAGTGAATATGAAATCACGTACGTACCTAGAAGCGCAGTAAAATCACAAGTACTAGTAGATTTCGTGGCTGATTTTAGCCAAGGAATACAAATGGAAGCAGAAAAAGAAGTTCAAGTCCTTAATGGGGCAAACCCAGGGATTTGGACCTTATACGTTGATGGATCATCTAATGTTAAGTGTGCAGGTTTAGGAATTGTCTTGGTACCACCCACGGGGGAAACCATCAGACAGGCTATTAAATGCAATTATGTTACTAATAATGAGGCAGAGTATGAAGCTATGGTTGCAGGTTTGGAGTTGGCACGGGAACTTGGTATAAGCCAGATAGTAATCAAAAGTGATTCTCAACTTGCAGTTAATCAAATGCTGGGGACTTATACAGCCAGGGAAGCGAGGATGCAGCAATATTTGGAAAAGGTAAGGGAATTGGTAAAACAGTTTCAGTCTTGGAAAGTCATTCAAATCTCAAGAGATGATAATGTAGAAGCAGACGCATTGGCAAATCTTGCATCCGCAGCTGATGTGGCAAAAGACGCCAACAATTCAGTCGTTCATTTATTTCATTCAGTTCTTGAAACTGATAAAGATGAGGTAAATTTTAATAACTTAACATGGGATTGGAGAAATGAGATTGTAGCATTGTTGCAATACGGTACCGTACCTTATGAAAAGGCAAAGGCACAAGCACTTCGAAAAAAGGCAGTTACTGTCTAAAATAGGGTAATCTTTATCGAAAAATGTTTGGTGGCCCATTAGCTCGGTGTTTAGGACCTTCTCAAACTGAATATGTAATGAGAGAAGTACACGAAGGTCATTGTAGGAACAATGCATGTGGAAGGTCATTGGTTAAAACCTTGATAAGAGCCGGGTATTATTGGCCTAAAATGGAAGAAGAAGCATAAAACTTTGTAGCTAAATGTGACAAATGCCAGAGGTACGGTAATAACATACATCGTCCTGCTGAGTTATTACATCCGGTCATTGCACCATGGCCGTTTATGAAATGGGGAATGGACATTGTTGGACCATTACCTCAAGCTAAAGGACAGGTAAAATTTCTACTCATACTTACTGATTATTTTACTAAATGGGTAGAAGCAGGAGCGTTTAAATAGGTACGTGAAAAAGAAGTCAAGGACTTTATTTGGCGACATATTATTTGCCGCTTTGGCGTACCAAGAGAAATCGTATGTGACAATGGACCATAATTTATTGGAGCTCAGATAACAGAATTCTTTAGAGTTGGCAAATAAAAAGGATAACATCAACACCTTATCATCCAGTAGGAAACGGACAGGCGGAGTCAACAAATAAGATTATCATCAACAATCTGAAGAAGAGGTTGGAAGAGTCGAAGGGGAATGGCTTGAGCTGTTACCAGGGGTCTTATGGGCATACCGTACAACAATGAAAACAAGCACAGGTGAAACCCCTTTCTCTTTAGTATACGGTACCGAAGCACTTATCCCAGTTGAAATAGAAGAGCCAAGTACGAGAGTAATACAAATAGCACAGACGTCTAATGATGAAGAAATGCAGATAAATTTGGATCTATTGGAAGGCAAAAGAGTAGTAGCATTAATAAGGATGACCGCTCAAAAGCAAATGATTGAACACTATTACAATAGGAAAACACGTTTGTGGTATTTCAAAATTGGGGACTTTGTGCTCAAAAAGGTCTTCCAGTCTACCAAAGCAGTTAATTCAGGTAAATTAAGCCCATCTTGGGAGGGACCATACATAATTCATAGTATTGCAGGTAAATGAGCATATGAATTGGAGACGATGGATGGGAAACTACTTCCTTCACATTGGAATGCTGTGCATTTGAAGAGGTATTGTTTTTTTTAAAAAAAAAAGAAGAAGAGAAAAAAAAATCTTTGCCAGGTATCATCTTGTTAAATTCTGATTTTTTAAGCATTCTAAGTTTTTTACTAATTATTTTAGATGATAGGCAAAACACTTACCCGTACTAAGTGATGAGTCACGACCTATAAGGCCAAATGGAGTATGCTGAAATTCCGGAATGGAGTATGCTAAAATTCTGGGCCTAAGGTTATAATAACATATACGGGTATAACAGTCTTCATCTATTACCACAACCACTAGTCCCGTACGTATTTCCTTTCTTTTTTAGGAAAGAACCAGATGGAAAAGATTATCAAATGTACAAGGCTTCATACTTCAACATTCAAACATTTGGGGGAATATAGAAGATATACAGCTCACGTGCTACAAGATATATAGCTCACATGCAGACAAAAGGCAAATCAAAAGCCTGAAGAAAAATCAAGATTCAAGACCAAGCAATGGAAACCGTATTAAACGGTTAAGGGTAAACCGTATCAAACGGTTAAGGATAAAAAATAAGTTCTAAAGAAAACCTTGTATCTATTATTCTATTTTTGTAAATCTGTTACAAGGAAAACAGTTACATGAAAGTTATAGATGTAATGAAAACATATGTAAGGAACGATTTACAGCTTGTCAAATAAAGATTTGATCAAGTTATTCCAGATAAGCGTGTGTATTCCTATTTCTTGTATCGTATTAAACATTATTGTGAAGTTGAGACGTCTTCTTCATTAATGTCAATATATATAAAAGGTCCCTCTTTTATGAATCTCGTACTATCTAAGTATGAGAATAACAAAAGCATTTTTAGTTGATACAAATGCAATTGAAATCCTTTGAAAAAAGAAGGCAGGTGCATAATAAAATTTCTTCATAACAGAAAGAGGTTAAACTTGTTCATAATATGCCCCTTATACAAAACTTGGGGACTTGGAAACCTAAGTAAATTTTAAAAATCTTATAAAGTTACAAAACTGAAGGAGCAACATCAACAGACTCAACTTGGTCAACCTGACCAATGACCTCAACATCAACAGACTCAACTTGGTCAACCTGACCAATGACCTCAACATTAGTAGAAACAGAAACCTGCTCAACAACAGGAGTGGGGATATCCGGTGCAGAAACATTACATATGGGGGCCTCAACTGGGACAGATTCAGACACGGCAGATTCACTGGGGAAAGCTTCGATCGAAGGAGTTTCAGCCGCGGAAACATTGGCTTCCTGAGATGAAAAGTCTGGTGGTTGTTGTGCTTTGTCCATAGCCTCATTCACCTTCGAGGTCAAAGTTCTCTTGGCTCATCTCTATTAAAACATCACGACGGCTCTTAAGGAAAGTCCAGCTTACCTCAATATTGGAAGACTCCTCAAGGAGCTCATAATCCTTTTCCCAAGAGGAGATTTCATTCCTGAGCTCCTCATTCTTTTGCAAAAGAGAGTCGTATGATGTTTGCAGTGAGGAGTGAGAATTTTCTAAAGCATGAACTTTGGCCTGTGAAGCACGTAAATCATCTTGTACACGGGTAAGTTCTTGAGCTGTCCCTTCTGCATATTTTTTTTTTAAGCCAGCAAGGCCTTCAAAGACTTGTTCTCATCAGCAACCGTGGACAATTGTTCAGCCAAAGATTCTTTTTCTCTCTTATATTGGTCTGCGGAAGCTTTTACCGTTGCTGATTCAGAAATAAGCTTCTGGACTTGGTTTTCTAAAGAATTCTTCCTCTCTTCTAAAATATCCATCTCAATTTGTAAGCTTTTGTACTGCCCTTTCCAATTATTAGCTTTCAATTGAGAATCACGGACAGTCACTTCAGCATCATGAGCAGTTTTTTCCTAGTCACGAGCCTATTTCTCCAAGAGAGGAACTCGACTCATCAGCTCTGTACCAATGAGGTTAATCTAGTCATAGTAAAATAAGTATAAGGCTAAAATTATAGGGAATAATTCATGAAATAAAAATAATTTTTTTTTACCTTTAAGGTGGCATGAACAATGTCGTTTAAGAGAGTCGTGTTGCTGTGGCTATCAAGCTTTGCATTTTCAATAGGGCCAATCAAAGGAGCAAGCCACGTGTCTGCTTGTCCGGACTTCCTTAGGAGACTGCTGTCTTGGGGGAACTTCAATGGTGACACTCCTCTTATTAAAGTTCCTACTTGAGGAGCCTGTTTCAACGTGATGCGAGGTAAAGGGAGCAACGGTAATAGGAGGAGTGGTTGTTGATGAAGGAGTAGCAAAAACAGGAAGTGGAGTAATAGAAGAAGGAGGTAAGGAAACAATAATAAGAACAGTATAAGAAGACAAGGGAACTTCATCTAAAACCGGACCTGTAGAACTACCAAAACCACTAACAAAAAGTTGGTCTATAGAGTTGACAGTATCAGAAGGGGCAAAAATTTCATCATCAGGGATCACTACATGATAAGATGAGGGAAGGTCAGGAGCAGCTCCAATTTCGTCATCATTGACGATTCGTCTCCTGACCCTTGTTTTGGTTGTCAGGGCATCACCATCATCATCTTCATCTTCTTCAACTTCAAAATCATCTTCAAGAACTGATTTCCTCTTCTCCGATCTTGAAGGAATGGGAACATCTGAATGATAACCCAAGAAGATGTCCTGGCTATGCGATGCTAAAACGGTCCCAAGGGTAAGTCCACGAGTGGCAAAACCTAAAAGGGAAAAAAGGGGGAAAAGGTTTAAAAAGATGCAAAATGGTAAAACAGAAGGGAAGAAAACTTCTTACCGTGGGTCTTTGGTTTCCAACCATGTTGTTTAGTAATATTCTTCCATGTTCTGCCCTCTATTGGGGCAATCTTCAAAAGCTTATCTACCCAACCACGGATATTAGCTACGGAATTAACCATACCCATGGTTGCTGAAAAGGGAAACAAAATAGGTAAGGTAAATGAAAAGAAAGAATAAAACACGTACGGTAAAGAATACTTACGTGCAAAATTCCACTCCTCTAGGAAGCGGAGGTATTTCTCACTAACTAAACCTGCGGTAGGAGCAGTGACATACCGGACAAACCATCCACGGTCTTTGTCGTCTTCTGAGCTTACCAGCACTCTTTTGGTCCGAGCCGACAAGCTAAAAATTCCATTTCGAAGAAGCCTAGTGGAGTACAGGTGAAGCAAATGAGGGAGAGTAAATTCTACATTAGCTTTTGTAGAGAGGTATCTTAAACAGGCAACAACTCGCCACACTATCGGGCCGATTTTCCCCAAACAAATATTGAAGAAACGATAAAAGTCTAGAATAACCGGGTCAATGGCCGGATTAAAACCTAAAGTGAAAGGATAGGTATAGACAAAAGAATAACCTATAAGATATGAGGTAATCCTTTGATTTGGGTTAGGAATAATAATTGGAAAATCATCAGCCCAGTGGAATTCTTTCCTAACAATTGGGGCTAAAGCACTTGTAATCATAGTAGGATAAAGATCGGCACGATCTAATCCAATTACTTGGGTTTTCAGAGACTTACTATCATGATGGAAAGCAAATTCGGTAGGGATAATTTCATCTACCAGAGGTTCATGCAGCGGTTCTGAAGAATCTTTACTTTTAGGAGGATTCTTTTGGGTATGAGAACCTCTAGCCCCAGAAGAAGCACCGGAGTTAGAAGGAGTTGAAGAAACACCACCACGGGTGGAACCCAGGTTGCGTAATCTACCCCCTCTTCTGTGTCTAGTAGGGGTGTTAGGAAATTTGTCTAGAATCGGAGTTTTCTTAGGGTTCGAAGAAGCCATGGATGCAGAAGTAAAATTAAAACAAGTAAAAGGAAATGTGCAGTTCAATTTATGAGTAATACGGTAAAAAGAAGGGTTATTTATAGTGTTGGGAAATTTTGAAAACAAGGAAAGAGAGAGCAATTATGGGAGGCTCTATAATGATGATAACTGATACTTCGTGGAGCGGGAAGACGAAAAGAAAGCCTGAAAGAACGCTGCAGGACAGAGCAATCAATGAGGAAGTAACACGTAGTGGGTGCATTAAAAGGAAGTGACAGTTGGATCGTCAAAGCTCCTTAGAACATTAATGAAGACAAAAATTCTCCTTTAATGCAACTCCACTTCCCAAATATTCATACTGATGAATAAATGAAAAGTGGGGGGACTCTCTGTATTGGGTAAATTTTAATATATAAAGTAAAATACGTGACATGACACGTAGAGGTTATTAAAGAAGACTAAAAAGCAAAAAGTCACGTAGATATGGGTAAAAGAGGAACGTAGCAGCAAAGGAGAAAAGAGGAACGTAGCAGCAAATGAGAAAAGAGGTATGTAGCAGCAAAAGAGAAAAGAGGTACGAGTAAGAGACTCAAGGAACCGTACCTATTTAAGATACAATAATGAAGGAAATATGAAAAGACAATGAACCAAGACACATAAAAGAATGAAGATACACGTCAGAGGAGCAAGTACCAGAGCAGGCGTTAAAGAATAATTGTATTAAATGATAAGATTGTGTAACGTAGCATTAAATATGGCATTAAAGGTCATTATATATTCATAATGAGTTCATCATGGTCTGAAGGTAAAATAGACCTTCAGAGGGACCTATAAAAGGGAAGGAAACATGTAAACAAAGCACGATTGGAATATACTCTTCTAATTTACAAGCTTTCATATTTATCTATTCAATAATTCCTTTTTGTTTACTTCCTTTACGATTATCAGAAGCCTAATTTTCTCATATTTACGAATTTAATTGAAAATCTATTTTTTGGTTAAACAAAGTGATCCTTCAATCTTGTTCCTCAGAATTCTGGTCGTTAACTCCTGCGTATGTTTGTTGTCTAAGAAGAAGAATAGATTAAGAAAAGTCAAAAATAACCATACACGTAATCTTTTTTGGTACCTGCCTTTTTAGAGCTTTTCATAACAGAAGCTTTTTAGACAACTAGGAAGCTAATTTGTAAGACTACTATCTTGCACAATTTATAAGTCCAAAAATCTTCCTTCTATTTATCAACAACATACATACCAAGTGTTACGCAGTATTAATAAAAGGCAAAGATATAAAGTTATGTATCTAAAATCTACTGGCTCGACTAACCTGGATTTCCACTCGGTAGGCCAACTATGGGGAGTAAACTTGTACTTTCTCCGCTTGAGAAAAAACAACCACGATGGAAATAATTGAAAATAAGCAGATGAGCATGTCATTTTTTCCCTGCATTATTTGATGTCATTTTCTTACCAAATTTGTAGGTTATACATGGACTAGATCAAGTGAAAGACGATTCTAAAACGATATTCGTTGCATGCATGGATTAAGCACTGTGAGCAGTGAAGAAGGGAATATGGACTTTCAGCAGTGACTGGTTAATGAACTGCATAATGAAACAAGAGCTTGACTTAGGAGCTCCTCAATTTGCAGAGTCCCTTTAATGCACGGATAGAATATGAGCAAAGTGATGTGATAAAATATGAAAAAAGTGAATATTTCTGAGGAAAGAAACTTGAAAAATAAAACTTAGGATAGTATATATGCTGTTTGTTAATAGTTGGGGAGAAACACTCCAGATGTTTCCATTTTTGGTACAATATAATATAATACTATACCATATACAGAAGGTTTAAAGCTTATTCTACGTAATCTTGGTGTATGACTTCATGAAACAACGACAAACAATACAATCTATTCAAACATTGTATACATCAATATGATACAGTACAATATAATACAATACTATACGACACATTATGAAACGATACATAACAACTATCCAAACAAGCTGTAAGAACACAATCAAGATATGATGAATATATGTGTACGGGTCGAAATTCGACTATATAATAATCGACAATAAGTACGGTTAATAAACGACATGACCTCTCTTACCTAAAGTCATTTAAATGCCCGATTAAGATGATCAGTAAGGTTATGACCTATTCACTTTTGTCAGAGGTAGTCTCTTAACGTGGCCATGCCACTAATATTCGCCAGGCATATTTTATCTCTATAAATACCAAGAAGAAAGATGGAGAAGGGGTTCCTCTCCTTCCCTATGGGGAGTCTGAAAACAAAGAGAAAGACAAAGAGGGAGAATAAAAAATAAACCAGAAAAATAGAAGATCAAAAGAGAATATGATTGTAATGCTCTGAACCTCCCTATGGGGAGACAGACCACCCTATTATCATCAATAAAGATCATCCATATTTTCTGTTATTAGAAGAACTACTCTTAATTACCATTTCTCTTATTTGATTCTCGATTTATTATGACTTGCTATGATTGGCCATCAACCTACATGTATTGTTTTGTGTTCCTAAAGTAATTGATAATTTTGGAGCCAAACAATTTGGCGCCGTCTGTGGGAGTTTTTTAGCAAGATCGCGTAGCTCTTCTTGAAATCAAAAGCAAAAGGGGAACGTCGGAAAAGGGAAAAACAACCCAACCAGAGCAATCCTGCTTCCCCTCACCCACACACTTGGAAAATCGGGCTATGCGCCCTCGCCTCCAATTAATCAACAAAGTTCAACAATAGTATTGGGACTCAGGCCATGTGCCTTCGCCCACAAATTCAACTGCAGTTGAAATCAGATTCGGGTTATACGCCCTCGCCGAAAAATTCAACTACTGTTGAAATCAAACTCGGGTTATACGCCCTCGCGAAAAAATTCAACTACGGTTGAAGTCAAACTCGGGCTATGCACCCTCGCCTCCAAGTAATCAACGAAGTTCAATAAACAATTGAACTGGGACTCAGGCCATGCGCCTTTGCCAACAAATTCAACTGCGGTTGAAATCAGATTCAGGTTATACGCCCGCGCCAACAAATTCAACTACAGTTGAAATCATACTCGGGCTATACGCCCTCGCCGAAAAATTCAACTACGGTTGAAATCAAACTCCGGCTATGTGCCCTTGACTCCAAGTAATTTATGAAGTTCAACAAACAGTTGAACCGAGACTTAGGCCATGTGCCTTCGCCAACAAATTCAAATACGGTTGAAATCAGATTCGGGTTATATGCCCTTACCAACAAATTTAACTACGGTTGAAATCAAACTCGGGTTATACGCCCTCGCCAAAAAATTCAACTACGATTGAAATCGAACTTGGGCTATGCGCCCTCGCCTCCAAGTAATCAACGAAGTTCAACAAGCAGTTAAATTGGGACTTAGGCTATGAGGCTTCGCCAATAAATTCAACTACGGTTGAAATTAGATTCGGGTTATACGCCCTCGCCAACAAATTCAACTACGGTTGAAATCAAACTCGGGTTATACGCCCTCGCCGAAAAATTCATCTACGGTTGAAATCAAACTCGGGCTGTGCGCCCTCGCCTCCAAGTAATCAACGAAATTCAACAAATAGTTGAATTGGGACTCAGTCCATGCGCCTTCGCCAACAAATTCAACTACGGTTGAAATCAGATTCGGGTTATACGCCCTCGCCAACAAATTCAACTATGATTGAAATCAAACTCGGGTTATACGCCTTCGTCAAAAAATTCACCTACGGTTGAAATCAAACTCGGGCTTTGCACCCTCACCTCCAAGTAATCAACGAAGTTAAACAAACAGTTGAACAGAGACTCAGGCCATGCGCCTTTGCCAACAAATTCAACTGCGGTTGAAATCAAATTCGGGCCATGCGCCTTCACCAACAAATTCAACTGCGGTTGAAATTAGATTCGGGTTATACGCCCTCGCCGAAAAATGTAACTATTGTTGAAATCAAACTCAGGTTATATGCCCTCGCCAAAAAATTCAACTACGGTTGAAATCAAACTCGGGTTATACACCCTCGCCAAAAAATTCAACTACGGTTGAAATCAAACTCGGGCTATGCGCCCTCGCCTCTGAGTAATCAACGAAGTTCAACAAACAGTTGAACTAGCACTTAGGCCACGCGCCTTCGCCAATAAATTTAACTACGGTTGAAATTAGACTCGGGTTACACACCCTCGCCAAAAAATTCAACTACGGTTGAAATCAAACTCGGGGTATCCGCCCTCACCTCCAAGAAATCAATGAAGTTCAACAAACAGTTGAACTTGGACTCAGGCGATGCGCGTTCGCCAACAAACTCAACTACGGGGATCATTTCTCATGCGCACGCTCATCTCCCTACACCTGTCTCGATAAAGACGACACTTGTCAAGCATCCACAAAAACAACCCCGACCGAACGTTGGCTCTCCACCTGCAACAAAAAAGCCTGCAAACGAGAGCCAACGGTTCAGGCACGAAATGAAAACAGGGTAAAAGGAAAGCAAATAAGCCTCAATCTCTGAATACATACCCTCATTCCCATCACGGCCACTTCATTCATGAGACCGACATCCGTAACCTCCCTCAACGACTCATTCTCTATCGCAGATCACAACTGCCCAAACTGCGACACTAGACTCGTGTCCAATAGCAGCAAATTCTCATTCGCAGGGACCTCAATGAGGAGCGGCCTCCCCTCCGGGTGGACAGTTGCGCTTGTGACACCCTCACGGAACATGCGGACATCCTCAAAATCCAAATTCGAGTCAGATTTAGACCCATCCCCTGCCGCCGCCACCTCCGCTGAAGGGGTACTCGACCTGCCAATATCCACGATCACCCGGGAAGCTTCCCTATCTCGACCATGTGGGTCAAAGACTGGGCCGTTGGGGCAACGTTTCCTTCTCGTTCCACGCAGACCTAAACATCATTCTCCCTCGACTCGTCCTCAGGAGTATGCGCCACGGCCGTATCCTCTCCTGACTCCAAAGGAGAAGAATCCACATTTATTATGATAGGAGGAACAGACACGGTCGCCACAGGAGGAGCCGTAGTGAGAGAATTAGTCAATGGCCTTTCTTCCTTGTCACACGAAGATGAGCCATCTCGAGGGGGAACGGTCCCCAATGACCCTTCGTCACGAAACAAAGGACGAGAAGGAGAAGAACCCATAGAAGATTCAACCGACACAACCCTCGGTACAAGGCATGGCGCCGGTGTCGCAAAGAATCTAGAAATCGCACCGGGCCGCCGAAAGGCTAGTTGAGGAGCTCTGCCGCGATTCACTTTCCCTGCAACAGAAAGATGAGGTCAGCCAGAAAAGCTACTAAACCCTAAACTTAGTAAGTCAGAAGAACAAACTTCTTACGCACGGTTTGCCCCCGGCCGTGCTTCTCCCAAAAGGATGCCCACGTGCTAATCCTCTCGGTATGAGGAACTACGGCTTCGAGCCATCCACGTATCCCAGCAAATAAAGCCGGTGGCGACCTCTCGGCTATGAAAGCAACTACAAGACAATATTAACTTAGACACAGTAAAAGAGGAAAGAAAGGAACAAAAATTGCCGTTTGATAAAGATAACTCACGTCTATGGTTCCAAACCTCCGGGAACCCCTGAGAGGACGCCACTAAATGCTTGATCCTGATATAAAAGAATTGCTCGAACGACCGAGGCTCAACCTCATTGTCCAACGTAGCCGTCAGCCCCCTCGACCATGTGGGCTTACCCGAAGCATAGTTCCCCGCACTCGTTAAGGAGCGTATAGGGCGAGCACGTACTGCAGCGTGACCGTCCTGCCGGCCAACTCCCCATATTTCAAAAACATCACCAGGAGTTTGTAGAGAGATGGGGTGACCTGTCCCGGACATACCTTGTAGTAGCGACAGAAGTCCACCACCAAATTGGGAAACGAAACCCTGAACCCCAGCTTGAATGGGTACGCGTAAAAAATGCACCACGCTGCATGATTAGTGTAAACCCTCTCCTCATGACGAGCAAGAACAATATTAGAATAAGTAGGCACAAACCCTTGCTCACGCAGTTGGGCCATGTTTACCTCCCCCATCGGTGGGGCCTCATCCACGGGGTCCTCCCCTCCATCGGTGGTGAAATCTATCACCAGACCTCCAGGTACAGGGAGTATTTCATCCATCGACGGAACCCCCTCAGCGTTAGTCTGCCCCTCTCCTCCGAGCACCGGAGATGGCCCTTCAATCACCGGGGGTTTTGACCGGCAGACCAACCGAAAGAACTTCATGAGAAGAAAAACTGGCCATTGTTCAGTTGTTAGAAGAATGAAATACAGGATTTGATGGAAAATGACAAAGCTTATCGCAATCAAGAGAAAAGACGATGAATTCACAGAAGACAAGAGCTCCAGAATCTCACAAATAAACAGTAGAGTATCAAGAATCGGATATCCCAAACCACCTTTATAGGCAACATAAATGATTTCGGGAAACCGATGGATGCCATTAACCGCACACCCAACCGCAAAAAACGGTTCGATTATACTAAAACGGGCGCTGCCACGATCAACATCATAACGTGCCCACCCGACCACAGTCGTCATATTGCTAATCAGGGTAAACGAAGAGTCTTGTCAATAAGGACGGAATGAACCCTGCGCCTTTAAAGCTTTGAACAAACCATGTACACCGTACTCGCACACACTGCATACGGTTTACCTCCCGTCGTCGATGATGCCTGTACGACCAAATCGAATTCTCAAAAAAGAACAAGACTGGCCTGTTGCCATGAAAAGCGTGGCCTCGACCCGAGTAACAGTCGTCCGCTCTTTATCCGAAAACTATCTACATCACGATCGATAAAGTCCGCTCATCAAGCTCGAGCTCGAGACGACCCTGATAAGTGTAGAGACTAACTGTACGGGACGAAATTCGACCATATAATAATCGACAATAAGTACGGTTAATAAACGGCATGACCTCTCTTACCTGAAGTCATTTAAATGCCCGATTAAGATGATCGGTAAGGTTATGGCCTATTCACTTTTGTTAGAGGTAGTCTCTTAACGTGCGCCATGTCACTAATATTCGCCAGACATATTTTATCACTATAATACCAAGAAGAAAGATGGAGAAGGGGTTCCTCTCCTTCCCTATGGGTACTCTGAAAACAAAGAGAAAGACTAAGAGGGAGAATCAGAAATAAAGCAGAAAGACGGAAGATCAAAAGAGAATATGATTGTAAGGCTCTGAACCTCCCCATGGGGAGGCAGACCACCCTATTATCATCAATAAAGATCATTCATATTTTCTGTTATTAAAAGAACCACTCTTAATCAGTGTTTCTCTTATTTGATTCTCGATATATTACGACTTGCTATGATTGGCCCTCAACCTACATGTATTATTTTGCGTTCCTAAAGTAACTGATAATTTTGGAGACAAACAATATGGAAAGTACATATGGAAACATGATGCCAACCAAAAGGCCTGATTAGTGCCTCCTAACAAATCAATTGGACGAGTTTTCATCAAGTAAACTCATCCAACGGCTTTCCTTATTCGACCACAATCATAATACAACTAATGAATGTACAAGCAAAAACAAGAATGAAATGTTGATAGGGGGCAACGTGCGCATGCACACTCAGACTATTTATAAGTCTGAATTCTTGCGAGGACGGTCTGGATTACTGTCATATTGACAGTGAA